>VDFB02277170.1:0-112291 GCA_007258455.2 Sequoia sempervirens | reverse complement strand
TAATTTGAGATAGTCCACGAGTCATGTTAAGCTCTTTCATCACATTCATGTTATGGAAATTTAAGCGTCCCAAATGAAGATATGCCATAACATGCTTTCATATTGTCAATTTGTTTGTAATTGTCCCTAATAAATGTTTTAATTTCCTCATCTAGTTCTGCTGTTGCGACTTCTTTGTAATTTTTTTTTTATGTATTTGGAAATGCAACTGTTTGTCTGAAACCTGGCTTTCTTATTTTGTTGTTTAGTTGATGGCCATACAACAAATTGCATGATAATTGAGGAACTTATTACACATTCTTTATCACTCCATTGGAAACTATAACCATACCAATCCCTTAAACTTCTAAGATGGAATTATCAACAATATATATCTTTTCACCTTGTATCTTTTCAAGAGATGTAAATAGACTACCATCAAGAATCTATTTCTTATCATGATAATGAGCAATTAAGGCTTGATAACACAGGAGCGCAGACTTAGTGGTACCTTTTTCTTAGTTTTTCAAATGTTTGCAGTTTCTCCTTGAGTTGCTTTAAGGCTTAATGATTAATCAATGTTCTGGATTCCCACAATGAAAAAACTTTGTTTGAGTTAGCCTCCTCGATGTTTTGATCTTTGCCTTACTTTGCTTTTGTTTGGCCTTTGTTGATCTTCATCATGCTCTTTCTTTGAATATTCCTTTAAACCTCCTTGCGGATCTTTTCTTTCATAGCTTCCTTTTTCAACTTATGGTGAAAGTTGTTGGAGATGCCACCAATTGCAAGAAGCTTGTCTTGTATTTGTAGGAAAAGCTATTGTTCTAGCAATGTTCTGGTTTCCCATAATGAAAATTCTTGCTTAGACTCCTCAATGTTTTGATCTTCTTTGCTTCCTTCGCTTTTGTTTGGCCTTTTTTGAACTTCGTTGTACTCTTTCTCTAAATACTCCTTGTCAACCTCCTCATGGAAATTTTCTTTCATGTCCTTTTTTTTCAATGTTGGCATGGTGAAAGTTGTTGGAGATGCCACCAATTGTGAGAAATTTGTCTTGTATTTATAAGAAAAGCATGCAAAGTCCTTAAAAATGTCTTCTCATCTTTCTTCATTTATTTTGTGGTATGGAAGGTAAATCATCTTAAGACCTGGTAAAATGTAATTCTACTACTTGATGCATTTTTCCATCCTCTACTTTTTCCTCACCATTGGTATTTTGATGTCGGGTTCCTTTATTCTAGCCAAATTTCATTAGTTTTTTCAAAATCATCACTATTGAGGTTGAATAATTCAAAAATTTTGACGCAGTTGAAATGTCCTTGCTCTATCCATGACATAAAAAATGGTTAGAGATTTTAATTTTTCATGAGTAGTTTTTTTACCCATCAATGTAGTATTTTAAGTCAAAGGCCATGTATGTTGTCATTTTGCCATGGCAATGTTTACTTGGACATGGAACTTCACAAGATACATGAAACTTCACAAGATTTTCCTATTTCATAGGAGCTTTTGTTGCATTGATAATCTGCCACACACCTTCAGGAAGATGAGCTCTACGGTATTCACCCATTCCTTGTAGTTGTGCCCACACAATATTGGCTCAACAAGAGTGTCTATTATTGGAAAGCCGCTTTCCGAAAAATCTTTGATCCACTAGCTTTCTAACACTTAAAGACAGAGGAAAATGGAGCTTGTATGACCAAAAATGATTGTTTGAAGATTGACTTGCTAGCGTGCTATTTTTCTTTTTGAAAATTGGTGAGAAATATCTATGCCCACTAACTGTGTCCCCTTCTATTTTGTGTTGGGAATCTATGCCACTTGTCTGTCATACAACTTTTCAAGTTAGATTTTATACTTTGAGAATTTGAAAGGTTCAAGTTAAATGCCAAATCACCACAATCTGCCATGTTTTAGATCAATATCCTGCTACACAACCCTTTCCAACTAGCAAGCCACAACAAAAAGCAAGGCAAGACTTGGATCTGAACTTGCAACTGTGGGCGTGTATGCCAATGACCTTACTGCTTGGGCTAGGCCTTGCATCCAGCATTGTGTTGGCACCCTGTCAATTGTAATCTTTGAGGTAAAATTTGGAGAGGTCACACCTTCCAACTGAAGCTGCTCCATTCCGTTTCTTGTGTTGCTTTGTGCTCTGTACGCACTTGGCTCAGACAGTTTTTCTGTTGCTTTATGCTGTTCAGCTGGTGGTTATAACTAGTTACAAGTTACAACAACCATGACCTGCTTACATTCTGTGCATTGGCCATCACTGCTGTGCTGGTCATTGGTATGACCAGCCACCATTATTAGCTCCTAAATATTCTGAAGTTGATTTGAAGGGGATAAACAGAGGAATTTTTCAATGCAACGAAAGTGACTTCTGATTGTTTTATGTAAGAAATCCTAATTTGTGATCAGAATTGGAGATTTTTCTTGTAGATAAGGATTCCTATAGGAAACCAACATCTCTTGTACAAACACATTCTTGTACCTTGGGACCAAAAAAGGAACTTCTCTCTTCTAACAAGTTTCCACTCACTTTAGATTGAGCAAGATTCAATCACAGTTTTTTTTTTTTTTTTTTTAATCCTAATAGTCTTGTTATGTTGAATTCGGTTCTGTTTTAGAAAGAAATAAGAATCAAGTCCTAATAAAGCTTTTCCTCCTCTTTTAGAAAGAACCAAGGCCCAACGAAGATTTTTCTTTGGCACTTCTTCCTTGATTGTCAAATTTTCGTCACCACACACAGGATTGTAAGGAACATATATCCAGGTTTAGAACACCCTAAGCTTTGATCCCATGTAGCATGAAGTATTCATATTCCATGAATAGTAGAAGAGATTATCCATCACATGCACATGCAGAACACAAACAACAAAAGAGAGACGGAAAGGGAAAAGAACTCCAAGATATCTTTTTATGTGTGATAAGGAAAGAATAATTTGATACTGATGACCATGAGATAATATTAGTTTGTTTGTTTCACGTTAGATTTTCAGTTTTTTTCACAAGTGGAAAGAGTGTTTATAGTAGGAAAAAGGTAGCTATTAGAGAAAACGTGGTAAACTATAATAATGCATCTGTTCAAGCATGTAATCTTAAGCAAATCACTGCTAGACTATGATCCGCTAGGATTCTGTCAAAATGTTTAACTTTTATCTGTTATGAACCAACTTTGAATAAAAAATGACACATGAACTAACTACAAATTACACAGTAATATAAGATTTGGAAACTGTCAGCTATTTTCCTTTTTCAAGTTGGTTGTGGAAACTGGAACTTGAACTTCATAGGAAAATCTGGTGGGTGATTAGTTAATATGCTTCCTGGGAGTCATCTGTATCCATATTATGATCAAGAGCGTCAGCAAATTCATGTTTGATAGTAATGGCCCCTAGGAACCATATTGATTGTACTTGAAGAAGTACCAAAGAAACTGATTGGAGCTAATGGATTGTTGTAAGGTTGGAGTAGTTATATTCTGTTCTGTTTTCATTTCTTCTGTGGGATGGTTACCTTTATCTTGGATTCCATTGGGATTACAGGGATCATCATGCCTTCAACTTAACAATTTATTGGAGAATATTGGTGAATCTGTTTTGCTTGCATCAGAATCTATAGTGTGCATATTATTATTATTTTAATTATCAAATCAGGGTTGTATTGGGGCCTTTGCCCCTGGAATAGAAATAAGAACAAGAGATTACGTAGACTTGAACATACTTAAAACAAAACACAAGCAACTAGAATAAAAGAAAGAAGGTTTGAGCAAGACTAAAATGAGTCAAAATGAAACTAGAAACAAAACAAAACAAAGACCACACAACTAAAGGAATCCGTCAGCCTGCAACACGTCCACCAGCCTCCTCACAGACCTCCTTTCTAAAACACTCCTAGATTATCACAAAATCCTTGTTTGAAGGACCTGAGGGACCACTTTGCCAGGTTGGAGAAAACCACTCTATGCAGCAACTCCTTCCATGGGGTGGCCCTTTGACAAATACCACCTTCCTGTTAGATAATGGTACCTCAGAATGTATCCTCCAGCAGGGTGCATCTGTTGAGACACACTTCAGCAGAGGGTACAGTCATAGAGAACAGCATTTCCATTCTTGGCAATTCTATGCATGGCTGTCCAGATTTTGTTGTTTGCTTTCGAGTTTTAGATTAGTGGTTTGCTTTTGTAAAGTTTGGCTTTGTCTATTTAAGGGTGCAGATTCCTAGGATAAAATTTGATCAAGGGTCGATGGATTGAGTTTTAGGATCCAGGCTATTTTTAGGGTCTCTTCTTCAGCCATAAAAGAAGGCCTAGGGTAGGTGTTTTTACATTCAGGTGTTTCTTGGTTATGTTGCATTAATGCATTTGATCATTGATGTAGAGCCTTATAGTTATGAGGAGGCAACAAATTAGTTGGTATGGTAGGTTGCCAAGGTGGAATACAACTCTATCATGAAGAATGATTTGTGGGAGATAACATTGAGACCAACAAGGAAATCAGTGGTGGATTCAAGGTGGTTGCACAAGTTGAAGAATGCAATTGATGGCGACAAAGAAGTACAAAGCTTGGTTTGTAGTGAGAGGATTCTCTCAAACTTTTTCCCTAGTTGCTAGGTATACTTCTATCAGGACCCTTATGTCTTTAGCAACTATTTTTGGTTGGTAGTTACATGAGATGAATGTTAAGACAACTTTTTTGAATGGCTTGATTGAGGAAGATGTGAACAATAGTTACTTGAGAGGGATTTGAAGTGCATGGGTGAGAGACCTGTGTACGCAAATTGAAAAAGCTCTTTACGGGTTTAAGCAAGCACCCTGTACTTGGTGCTTCAAGTTCAATGAGTACTTGTTAGGCTTCAGCAACACCAGAATTGTTGCAGATCCCAATTTGTATTATTTATTTGATGGATCCACGTTGTTGATTTTGGTCTTATATGTAGATCATTGATCTGATATTACTGGTATTTTAGAGAATCTCATTGTAGGGTGAAAGGAATAGTTGGCTAGAGAATTTGACATGGACATTGGGTCTTGCACTATTTCTTGGGTCTAGAGGTGCGGCAGAGGATAGGTGAGGTTTTCCTTGGGCAAGGAAAATACATAGTAGATATTTTGAAGAGGTTCTAGATGATGTATTGCAAACCCATTGCCACTCCTAGGATATCGAATTTGGAGTTGCATGTTGTCATGGATCCAAATTTGGTAGATCCTTCAGTGTATAGGCAATTGATTGGGTCTTTGATGCATCTAGTCAATATCAAAACATATTTATGTTTTGTAGTGAACACTTTGAGCTACTCCATGGTTGAGTTGAGGTAGATTCACTAGGTTGCTGCAAAGCATGTACTCTAATACTTGAAGGGCATAATGCATTGAAACATGCAAGGGATGATGAGTTGAAACATATTGTATCTTTTGCATTTTAAGGCGAATAAAGGGCATGGGAGGATTTGTGGGACGCCCATGCCCTGTTAGAAGACAATAAATATTTGCCACATGTCGTTTTGTTGAAATATAAGTTCTTTTTTGTAAGGGATGCCTAGCCATCCTTGGGATGGTCTAGGGATGTTTGAGACATCCTTGGCCGCTTTAAGGATGGCTAGGCGTCCCCTTGTTCTTGCCATCCTTGAATGTAGGGACACATTCCAAGATGTTTCTTGGTTTTTTTAGTTTGGGTCCTCTAATGTCCCATTGTCCTTGAAATGCCTTAGGGGATGGGGATGGGGATGCATTCTCATGTAACATAGTATATATATTGTAAAAGAAGTTGAAGATACAAATACATAGTACAAAGAAGCACACAAAATATGACTAATCTAACTCACTGTTCAATGCAAATGTTGCAGCTTACTCTTCATCAATGCAACTAGATCTCTACCAACCATACATGTGCATCCTACTTAATTCGCATTGGCCCCTTAGGCTCTACCTACCCCCATGTTGCTGGGCTCTCCTACTCAATAGTCTTTCAATCAATGAGACACAAGACATTGTGTTAACTCACAAACTTTGTTTGCTCCCCTAAAGGTAAGTTTTCCTTTTGATAGAGTGGATGAAGTAGTATGTAGACTGGTTCCTTTCGGCAGCAGAGAAACTACAAATCTGTGATAAATTCTATATGGCTAGTGTATGTATCAATGATCAAGGTTATGCTATCAACATTGACTCATTGGGTTCCCTTGTGCCAAAGTTACCCTTTCTATCTTTCTTAAACTCATTTAGCCCTCAAGTTCAACAATTGCAGTTCACTCTTGTTGGAATGTGGGTTCCTCTAAACATTTTTGTAATGGCCTTCATGAAGCTCTTCTTTATCTCCACATTATTTATAGGGAGAGGGCCTTTGCACATAGCACATCAAGTTCAATGCATAGATAGACATATGCAAAGAGTGATCAACTTCTTTAACCCTCACTGGATGATATGTTGAATGTGCTTATTGTAGAACTGCAAGGTCGGTTCTCTTGTCAAACAACAAATTTTATTTGGCTGAGTGTCCCATCAATACTCTCATATGTCTCCCAAGGCTGGGAGTTTTAGAGTCCTCATATTTGATCATTATGAAAAAAGGGGATATGATGGAGGTTATGTATTTGGCATTTGACAATAAATTGTCACTCTTCACTTCCTTCACCTTTTCTTTGACTTGTCTCATCACGTCCTCTTCTATGTCATGTTTATTAGTTGAAAGGGCTGTTGCAACTAAAGCATCCTCGCCAATAGAATGGAGTAGGACGCATATCTGTTATTGATGGGTTTGATGAATTCTTTTCTAGAGAAGGACCAAAATAGAGCATGTGATGTGTGCTGATTTTAGATTATCATCTACACGTCCCTAATATCAGCTACAATCTAATTGATTCACTTTTAAGTCATCCTCACCATAGAATGAAGTAGGATGCATATCTGTTATTGATGAGTTCAATGAATTCTTTTCTAGAGAAAGACCAAAATAGAGCATGTGATGTGTGCTGATTGTAGATTATCATCTACACATCTCTCACATCAGCTACAATCTAATTGATCCACTTAATTGCCAATGCCCTTGAGTGCATTGTTCATGGCATGCACATGGCATGCACACAAGGGTTCCAATAGATATGCTTGTAGACAACTTCAATAACTTCTCGACTACCCTACATCTGTCACAACTTGCAACATATTGGCGTGGCATGGTATGGTGTTTTGGAGAATCTAAAACTGGAACTTTGCATCTTTGCTATTCCCTAAACGATCATTGCCCTTAGGAAGTAAGGCCTCTCCTTAGTTGTGACCATGATATTGATTAGTGGACGGTATGTAATATTTTGTCCACTCATCAATTACAATGCTGCATCCATATGGCCTTTATTTCTTCCATTAGCACATTATCTTGGAATAGGTCTTATCCAAGATAGAATTTCTCAGTTTTGTCTCCCTAGGTCCCACATATGCAGGCCCTCTTTGTGCAACCTTGGACATAGCACCCTTCAAATAAATAGAATGACCAATATGGAATAGAATGCTATTAGCAAAGGAGAATTCATGAAGAACATCATTTACCTCATCTTTGGTCTGTATATTGAAATACTATCAAGTTTGGATTTGAATTCATGGCCCTTGGGTTCTACTACCGTTGATGCAAAAAAAGAAGTTGTGCATGTTGAGTACTAGTAGTTTTGGAAGAAGCAAGAGAGCAAGAGACATGTTGAACCAATTTTCCCCATGAGGGTGATCACAAGCAGATTTTGTTTTGTAATCTACAGCTGTCACTGAATACCTGCTATAGTACTTGTAGGAAATTAAGGTGTTGCCATCGAGTCCTTAAATTACACATTAATATGCATGATTCAAGAAGTGATTTTGTTTTGAATGGGATTGGGTTAAAAATTAGATTGAATTTAGTCTATTCATGCTTTGTAGACCTTAAGTTTGCTATATATGGTAAGGATAGATACTCTGTGAACTGTGGTGAATGTGAAAGGAATGGGACGGGGAGATTTAATGGATAAATAAAGCATTTTCATAAAATTATAAAATTCAAAAGAGAATTCATGTCAATCAGGGGATTGTTCTAGACCCGAGTAATGAGAAAGACAGCATTTATACTTGCACAACAAGAAAAATTTGAAATAGGGAAATAAAGTGCAAAATTGCTTGAACCCTCTCCTTGCCCAATCTTGTAGGTGAACTGGATGTAGTTGTTGAATAGTAATTAGATTTAAATAAACAAACCTCAATATGCAAATCCAAACTCCTGAACTGCTTCTTTATATGGTTTAAGATCCTTACGATGGTTTAAGGGTCTAGATTTAAACAAAGGATTAGTAGTTAGGAAGATAATCAGATTTACTTTATCAAATCTAGGAAGACAGTAACTGTGCATGTGTGCTGATCAGGATTAATAACTTGGACATAATATTACAAAGGTAAATTTTCCTTACACAGCTTGCAGGGAAAAGTTGAGCGGTTAGCCTTGCAGGCCTGCTGTATATAGGGTAGAATCAAATTGATAATTAAGTGATCAGACACACTGAAAGTGATTCAGTCTTTGACTGAATTGGCATTTTGAACATTCTGATCTAGCTGAGGGTGGAGCAGATAGGACTGTGTATCTTTTGTGACACTGATGTCACTGTTAAATTTTTAGTTCCTCCTTTTTTGTAAATATATCCATTTTGATCATGATGCCAAAATTTGCAATCTTTGCACTTCCTTGTCTTCGGCATGTGTGCCCATTCATGTTTTGTTTATTTGCTGGACTTTTCCTGAAAATGTGCAGTAATGTCTAATGTAAATTAAACTTTTATGGCTTTAAGCAATCTGTAAGAGTGACCTGATTGCAGATTGAAGATTCTGGTGGCTCAGCACTCATTTATGGAGGAGATGTTTCAAAGGAGGCTGACGTTGAGGCTATGTTTAAAACAGTAAGAATTAGTTATCAAGATCTAATTATGATGCCAAGCTATGTTTCTCAAGCAGATTTCCTGTTGTACTCAATCATTGCTTGTACTTTTTTGTTTGAGCAGGTAGTTGACTCATGGGGCACAGTTGACATTTTGGTAAATAATGCAGGTATTATTGGCCTTTCATGTCTTTCTTTCCAATGGGTGGACAAGATGCATCAGTTATTTCACAGTTTTTTTTTTGCGTGCCAAGCATCTGTGCCCTGGTTTTCTTTGCAGGTATTACAAGGGACACACTAATGATGAGGATGAAAAAATCTCAGTGGCAGGATGTCATTGACTTGAATCTTACAGGTGTATTCCTTTGTACACAGGTACGTTTTTATGATTTATCTAATATATATTTATTTTCTGAATAATGGCATAACTAATGACAGTGCACAAATATCTAATTTTTTCTTCATGGTTTGTGTCATCATGCTAATTGTTCTTCATGTAAGTAATTATTTGTTGATTTTCTATACAGGCTGCTGCCAAAATCATGATGAAGAAGAAGAAAGTAAGCTTACTTTTCCAAATTACTGTGCACTATTGCAAATTTCTGCTGTTCCAATAGTGTTTTTGGTTTGTGCGCTGGTTGCAGGAAGTTTATAATGCAAATGAGATGTTTGTTATGCTGTATTCTATGATACAACCTATCTCTAATTATATTTGCATTCTATGAGTTATATGCTTGTCTTATTCAATCCTTCTGTCTCATAGTTTGATCCCCATATGTTCCAGAGCCTATGAAACAATAACTCCTGAATACTAAAATCCTACCCCTTTGAAATCATATTCTCTTATCCTTTGATATGTGTTCATAATAATTGAAATGACAACATTCCACTAGTTACTGACTATTTGATATCAACAGAGAACTGTAGATGATGAGTAGTTTCTTACAACATATATGAATGCCAGATTTTGGCCCATGGTGAAATTAACAGATGCCCAGTAACTAGTTGTATTCAGATAATGGGTTGATTATCTTGCATTTCTGTTTAAAATAATATAACCTGGAAGGAATTAACACGACTCAGACTTGGCATGAACTTGGAAAGAAAAAAGTCACAACTGATAAGCAACTTGGAAACAAATTGGCAAAAAATATGTATTATATTCCATGTGGAAATTGCAATGAAAATGCAATAGTCTGGTGTGCCGATTTACAGGCCTGAGTAAATCAATTTAGAGAGTTCATGTCTGCCATAAACTGATTATTAAATTTCAAAGTTCTGTATAATCTTTGAATGGTTTTCCTAGGTCATGTTCGAAAAAGTAAATGTGTGCTCTGCTATGTAGTACGTGGCTACATTTTAATACACAAATGCCTTATATTATACTTAGGAGGGATGCTTTTTATCGAACGCAAATTCTGGAAGAGAAGAATCGCCTAAAGTTGTTCCTTAATGCTTTATGGCATGCTGAGAAGGACCATCTTTCACATTAACTACTAAAATTTATTGTGCTACCTTCACAGACGTGCTCTGTACACCCATCCATCTGTCTGACATAATTCAATGCCAAAACCAGTGCCATTTCATATCATAGATTGCTTCTCTGAGAATCATGTTTGATAGCTATGCAAAAAATGAGGACTGCTCTTCTGATTCTTGCAATAGGTTAGAGACTATAAAATGACTCAAAAGAGCTTATCGCATATGAATCTATGATATGCCAGCACAAAATGCCAACTCCAAAATGTAAGGAGAACAATTTTCATTTCTTTGAAAGCATGAAGCACAGAAAATCCATATGCTTAGTCTGCTTCTGTACCATTAATTCAAATTTCCTTGTTTGTTATGAATGATGTGAAACTCAGACTTCATAGGATAATCTTGAGGCATTATTCGGTACATGCAGCCTGTTTACTGTTGTGAATTTTATAAATATTGAATGTATGATGTTGTTGCAAGGCATTCATGTTACATTGTCACTGTGGTTTAATGTATTTTTGGTTATTTCTAAAATGAAATATGATTTTTAGATGTTCATCTTGTGGATATGATTTGTAATTACAAAAGCTTAATTATTTCAAACTTATCTTAGTTTAGATACATAATCTTCTATTCTTGTATATTGAATAAAATTATAAATAGTGGGAAATCTCATATTTTGGCATGAGGAAATGGTAGAATTTTAAAATGAACAAAATGTTTAATATAATGTATGCTATAAAAACCTTTTATTTTTTCCTCATTTAAATAAATCTCCTTGCTTTATATTACTTCAGGGAAGAATCATCAATATCTCATCTGTAGTGGGTTTGACGGGCAATATAGGGCAAGCTAATTACAGTGCAGCCAAAGCAGGAGTGATAGGGCTGACAAAAACCGTTGCAAGGGAATATGCTAGCAGGAATATCACAGTATGCCTCTGAACTTTAGTGAACTTTAATTTTTCATTATAAGATTTCATTTAGCCTTTTTCTTTGTAGATATGGTAATTATTTATGCTCACTGGAAAGTAATTTGTAAGAATCAGAAATGGATGCTTATAACTATTTTGTCTTTTATTCAGGCAAATGCTGTTGCTCCTGGATTTATTGCATCCGATATGACAGCAACACTTGGTGATGAAATTGAGAAGAAAATTCTTCAAACCATACCTCTGGGTAAGCATTTCAGACAAGTTATGATTTTTGGGCATGCAAAAAATTGTTCATGCACTTTATTTAGACATGTTTTGATCTCAATTGCAATAACTCCTTAGATTGTAGGATCTTAAAACTGCAAGTACTTATAATGTAGTCAAGAATAGGGGGTAAATGAATGGCAGCCTTGCCCTTGCAGCCAACACTGGAATAGACACCCACAAGATTTTCAACTTTCCATAATTGGAACCCACCGACATAGAGATTGCAACAAGAAAATTTAACACATGCAACTTCACAAATCCAAACATTCATGAGGATTTGACTCACCAATAGATCTGATTTTGTTCAAAGCACAAGATAGACATACATGCATGAATTCCAAAGAAAATCAAGCAGTCTCCCCAAGAGATTACAGCAAAAATTGCACCTACAAACACCAGACAATACATCACTGTTTATTCTTGACTTTAGATCTCCACACAATGACATGTACATTGAATTTTGGGGAAATTTTGAGAGAGTTCCCCTTGTTAATGAAACACTTGCAACTGCAAAAGACCTGTACACATGCAACACCACTCTAATCGAACCCCTTGGAAGAAACACACACATTAACAACTCCTCAGTCTCCACATTTGAGCCCCTTGGCAGCCTACAAACACAGGAACTCGATGCTGCTTGCTACTTGCCAATCCTCTCTTTGGAAGCTAACTCCCTTTCAATTTCCAAGAACTATTTTTAGTTTTCCTCTCCAATTGATACCAAAATTCAAAATTCTATGCATGTTTAAAGTGTAACCCCTCTTCACCAAAGGGGATCTCATTGTTGGTTAGAAGTAGCTTGGTGGGGCACCCTCTTCAACATGCAATAGATATTTCATTGATCTCTCTTATACCCACCTAGAATTAGCTAGTTTGAGCACTCCATTCCAAGGGTCAATTTGGACAAGTCAAAGATGCAATTTGTATGTAATTCGTCTTCTATGATGCATTGTAGATGCTCCTACACACACGGTTAAAAAACTTGGACTTGGCAATAACTTGGCTGACCCAAAATCCTTAAAAACTCAGGACTTGGCAAAAACACAAGGGAAAACTTGGCAAAAGTCAGCAAATTTATCAAATATTTAATAATACACAATTAAAAAAAAACATTCTTCAAAAACACACATATTACTGATTTCCTTCATATATAAATCAAAATTAGAGTTCAATACATACCATTGACCAAAAAACAAGTCTTTAAACTTGCCAGGTCTCCTACTTGTAGATGCCATAATTTTTTTAGAAACCAGAAAATGGAAATAAAGCCTAGCAAAAGACAAATAACGACAAAAAAAAATCAATAATCATCTATATATTCCTTCTGATTGTGAAAATGGATCTATCATCTATCTATATTAAGGGGAGCATTGGTGAAATTAGCTGAGAATGTAAATATTTCTTATGTATATTTATTTCTTTAATACATCTTTGTTTTGTTTATGTATGTATTTTTATTGTGAACATGCATCAATCTATATCAAGGCAAAAATTGGTGAAGCTAGCTAGTAGTAAGCACTAAATGAGGGGTTACGAGCTATGTCCCATGGAGTCTTGGAACTGGGAGATGTGGGGGATGAGGGGACCAAGGGCCTAAATTTGGGGATGGCAGGGGGATGGTGGTGGATGGAGGTTTGGGGGCGAAGCCCCTAGTGGGGTTGAGCGGTACCGGTAGACATTTTCACAATTTTATCAATTTGTTTTTTGTAACACCAAGTCCTTACTATGCAGTTGGAAAATGGAAAAATGAAAAAATTCTTAAATCATAGCCCAAATTTGTTCACAGCAACTGGAGGTCAATTGTGGCCTAAATCAGTTTGCAGAAATTGAAAAATCTTTGAATCGTGCCCTAAATCGATTCGCAGCAATTGGAAAATCTGTCTCCTTTTATACTGAATGCTGGACAAATTTTTACGTGTGAGTCAGGTCATAGTTGAAAAACTTGCCAAGCCCAAAAATCACGACTCGGCAACTTAAAAAAATGCTTAAATTTCATTAAACACACTTGTTTTTTTTTGCAAAATTGAATGATAAGATGCATCCAATGAGTCAATAAATGAGTAAATAAAAGAAACAAGCTGGGTCTAGTTGTATTTGATTGATTTGAAAGCAAATTGGTTATAAACTGGCATCCTCATGTGGAGTGCACTGATACTTCTAGTCTGAAACAAAATGAAAATAGCAAATTGTTTTTGTAAAATTGAAAGCAGATACTACATTAATATATTTTACAAATTTACATCTTCCTCTTCCCATGTCTAGTGAAAACTATGGGAGAGGTAGAACTAGACGATATTATAGATGAAGATTTGTAGGCAAACTTGGAAACTTGGACTTGTAGAGTACCTAGAAAATCAAATGATTTCAATGGGAGTTTGAAGGTAATGCCTCCAATGGGGTTGAAGGGTAGTGCCCCTCGTGGGGGTTTGGGGGCAACACCCCCAATGGGATTGAGGGGCAGCGCTCCTCATGGGGGGTTTAGGGGCAATGCCCCTCGTGGGGGTTTGGGGGCGATGCCCCTAGCGAGGTCAAGAGGCAGTGTCCCTGACGTGCTCACGGGGTTGAGGGGCAGAGCCCCTACCACCAAGCCCAAATTAAGACCTCCAAAACCACACAAAGCTTCATGGTGTACATCATTTTGCATTAACAATAAAACCCAAATTAAGACCATCAAAGCCACACATCATTTTAGTGGCTGCGGGAGACTTTTTTCTGGGATGGCGAGTTTTTTTGTCCGACTCAGTGAGTTTTTCACCTTTATTTGGCAAGCAATTTTGGAGAGTAAATGGCAGAAAAGCCTGCCAACAAAAAAAACCATTGAGTTTTTTATAACTTGCCGATTACTCGGCGAGTTTTGCAACTGAGTTGGGTAATTTTTCTGGTTTTTAGTGATTTTTTGACAAATAGTGCCATGATTTTTACCTAAAACTTATTGGTGAAAGACTCATCAGTGAGTTTTTTCTATGATTACTTGCTAGCAAGAAGTTTTGGTGAGTACTCACCGATTTTTTAAACTATACCCATTTGTCATAGATTCTGCCATAAGTAACCCCCACATTGGAAGAGGTCTCATAACTTGTCATGGACCAACATACAAGTGGCAATAGAGGATCTTCAAGATTCTCCCAAGTGGGAAAATTACACGATATAATATTAAAATGATTAAAAATGAAATTCTAGAGATCAAAGTTGGAAAACTCGGACTCGGCAGCCCAAAAAAAAGAAAGAAGAAATTTATGCATTTAGAGAACATAAGAGCCTAATTTGATTACCAAACACTCATAATTCAAAGATTACACATGTCATATGATCATCAAACACTCAATAATTGAAATTTCATCATTCATACTCATATTTTCAAACTTTAAAATGTATAGCAGCATCATAAGTTTATAAATGTTTACACATAATCATATGTCAAAAAGAGGAAAACATTAACAACCAAATATAATCTATATTTTCCTCTTTCCCCTCCTAATGGTGCTCAATTTTGAAGGCCTAGAACTAGTAGGTGTTATAGTATCCAAATGAGGAGATTGAGGAGTGTTTTCTTGATCTTCAAAAGTGTCTTCATCCTCCGCCATGGCATCCAATCTTGTTGCTGTAGACACTGAAAAATGTCCCAAGTCTGCAAGCGTCAATTTTCTTGGTCGTCCGCTGATAATTAAATATTTTTATTTAATTATTCTTGATCATATTCCTCTATTAATTAAATAATATTTAATTATTTAATTAATTCACTTTCTAATCTTTATTCTATCCTGATCAATTAAATAAATTAATTACGTCGCAAATATACCCCTTGCTTCAATAATTAAATGAATTATTATTTATTTAAGTGAGTTGTTTCTGGATTGAAACTGTGTAAATTTTTTATATCAACGTTTCAGATCATACTCCATGATCCATCATTAGGATGATATGCAAGCAGAAAGAGAAAAGAATGTGAGAGTGAGGTAGCAGACTTGGAAGGCTAATTAGGTGAGGTGAATGAGAGGGGTAGAGGAGAATAGGTTACAATTTGTTCATGAAATGCAATTATTTTATTAAAAGAATTGAGATGTACATATAGCATTCATGAAGACATGTTTCTATTATAGAACAATCATAAACTGAAGAAGAAAATAGAAACTACCTATTATGTACAATAGTTTACATAATTGACCATTAATAATTAATAATAAGATATTATTCTAATACCCTCCCTTAATGGTCAATTTGTCAGCAACACCAAGCTTCCCCCTAAATTTGACAAACTTATCTAGACTCAGGGACTTGGTGAGAATATCCGCGGTCTAATCCGCTGTGGGAACATATTGCAACTAAACTGATCCGTCTTCAACAAGCTTCTGAATGAAGTGACAATGAGTTTCCACTTGCTTGGTTCTTTCATGGAAGATTGGATTCTTGGCAAGTTTGAGAATTCCATGATTATCACAGAACAGGGGAGTCGGACTTGCTTGAGATATTTGCATATCCGCAAGCATCCGGCGAAGCCAAACTGCCTCACAAGCTGCCTTAACTGCTTCTGTCGAGGAGAGAGCCGCTGTCTGCTGCTTCTTACTAGTCCATGTGACTGCACCAAATCCCAAACTGAACACATACCCAAATGTTGATTTCCTGTCATCAATTGACCTACCCAATTTGAGTTTGTGAAACCAAAGAGTCTAGGATCGCGACTCCTAGTGTAAAGAAGTCCATAATTGGAAGTGCCCTTCACATAATGCAGCATACGCTTTGCTGCTACCCAATGATCAGCCTTGGGGACTGTCGTGAAGCGTGAAATGTAGCTCACTGCAAAATTGAGGTTAGGTCTAGTGGCAGTGAGATAGATGAGGCTGCCCACTAGTTGCTTGAACAAGGATTCATCTACTACAGGTGAGTCTGACTTAGCTGACAACTTGAGCCCTTTTTCCATAGGTGTGGAGGTAGATTTGCAATCCTACATTCAAAACTTATCCGGTAGACTTCAAGCATATTTGGACTGGGAGATGAAGATACTGCTCTCGGTCTACCAAACCTCAACACCTAAACAGTAACGCAACAGCCCCAAATTTGTCATGTCAAATGTGTTGCACAAATCCTGTTTGATCTTAGCGATCGAATGTGACGAGCTGCCAGTAATGATCAGGTCATCCACATAGACAACAAGAATAAGAATATCACTACCATTATGTTTGACATATAGATTAGAGTTAGATGGACTCCTTTGAAAGCCATGATTTGTGGGGTACTTGTCAATCTTGATGTACCAAGCTCAAGGAGCCTGTTTTAGGCCATAGAGTGCTTTTACCAGTCTGCACACCTTGTGTTCTTTATCGGCAACTTTGAACCCTAGAGGCTGCGTCATGTAGACTTCTTCCTTCAACTAACCATTGAGGAAAACACTCTTAACGTCCATCTAATGGACTTTCCAACCAAATTGGGCTGCTAAGGCAAGGACGAGCCTAATGGTACTCATCTTGGTTGTAGGAGCAAAAGTCTCCTCGTAGTCAATGCCTTCTTTCTGTGAGAACCCCCTAGCAATGAGACGAGCTTTGTACTTTTCAAAGGTTTTGTCAGCGTTGTATTTAACCTTATACACCCATTTGCAGCTAATGGGCTTCTTCCCTGGAGGGAGATCAAAAAGGACCCAAGTGTGATTTTTCTGAAGACTCTAGTATTCAGCCTCCATAGCCTTTTCCCACTCAGGAATTCCTTTAGCCTCTGAATATGTCTGAGGCTCATAGACACTGTGAATGTTGGCCATGAGAGCAAAATTAACTGTATGCAGTTGTTTGCTCTTGTTTCTGGATGATCTACCCTCAATGAGCTCATCATCATGAAGATCTCCAATAGTCTTAGCCCGCCATTTAGGTCGGAGAGTAGAGGTGCCAACATCAGATGTAATAGGAGCTAGAACTGGTTGTGGATCTGAAACAGGTTCATCAGGTGGAAGATCAATATCATCTGAAGGAAAATCAGGTTGAGCATCATCAAAGATTGAATCTTCATCATCCCCCCATCAGGGGAACCTAACGGAAGACATACACCCAAATCAGAAGCCTTCATTGGCTGATCCTCAGAATGCTGAACAAACGAGGAAAGGTGAAAAGGTCCTCGTTCTTCATCAAAAACAACATCACGACTAAAGATGAGACAATCAGTTTCTACATCAATCAATCGGTAAGCCTTATGGTTGTCACTGTACCCTATGAACATAAGCTTTTGACTCTTGCAATCCAACTTTGAGCGCTAGGCATTTGGAATACATACATATGCTAAAGAGCCAAAGATTTTCAAATGATTGATCCTAGGTTTGCGACCAGTCCAAGCTTCCTCAGGAATCTCCCCCTTAATAGTGTGGGTAGGAGACCGATTAAGGAGATAGACAACAGTGTAGACTGCTTCTGCCCAATATTTATTAGGGACACTCTTGTGTTGTAACATGGAGTGGGCCATCTCAACAATTGTACGATTGCACTGTTCTACAACACCGTTTTGCTAAGGAGTGTAGGGTGTGGTTAACTGGCGTTTGATTCCAAGTGTATCACAAAAGTTGGAGAAAGCAGTAGAACAAAATCCCCCCCCAGCCCCACATTATCTGACCTAAGAGTGATTATGCAACAACCAAACTCTTTTTCTATTAAGGCCTTAAACTTTTGAAATACAGTAAACACATTTGATTTCTGTCTAAGAAAGTACACCCACATTTTGCAACTGAAATCATCAACAAAAAGCAAGAAATACTTGCAACTAGTAAAAGGTGTATTCATTGGCCCACATACATCAGCATGAACCAACTGCAGTACCTTAGAGGCTCGCCATGAGTCACCATCTGTGAATGGTGTCCTGTGCTGCTTCCTAGCCTAACGAGCTCCACAAATGCCATGATGTTGAGTCTGGATGTCAGGTAAACCAGCTACAAGTCTCTCCCGAGCTAGCTGAGAGAGATAGTGCACATTTAATTGCCCATACCGTTGATGCCAAAGACTGGTGATAGCAGAATTTCTAGCTGCCATGGCTAACTTTGGAGAATCACTTGTATCCACAAGCCTGTATAGACCATGATCCTCAATACCAACAACCACAGTGGTGCGAGTCTCCTGATCAACAATGGAACATTTGTGTGCACTGAATACCACATCCAATTGAGGAGAGTGTCGCATAATCTGATTGACTGAGAGAAGGTTTAGTTCCATGTTAGGAACGTAGTATACATTGAGGAAGATGAGATTTCTCCCACTAGATTGAATTTGAATAGTGCCCTTACCGACAACTGTGTACTCTTCAACTCTTCCAAAAAAACTGACTCAGTGAAAGGAGAGAAGTCTGTGAACTAGTCACGTCGATGTGTGAAGTGTCGCGAAGCACCTGAATCAATGTACCAGCAGAGGACTTCACATGATCTGCAGGTCTTTTAGCCATAAAAGCATAAAAGGTAGATTTCTTCTACTCAGTGTGCTCGACAACATTTGCTTTCTGCTGGGACCCTCCCTGCTTCTTCTGTTTAGAAGCCAAACGCTGATGACAATCCTTCTTCATATGACCATACTTGTGGCAATAATTACACTGCATGTTCTTTTTCTTAGGACTGCCCGAAGGTTGACTTGAGCCTTTCCCTTTGTTCTTAGGCTGAGTTTTAGCTGCAAAAGCTTGTTCTGTAGAGGAGGATGAGGCACTACTACCAAATTGTTGTTTCTAGCGGTCCTGCTGCAAGAGGATAGTACAAAGCTCTAGAAACTTCAGATCAACATTAGTGGATGTAATATTGAGGGTTTCAACAAAGTGCTCATATGACTTTGGTAGACTTTTCAAGGTGATTACTACCATGTCTTCTTCCTCCATCTTCCGACCAATCGCCTCCAACTGATCACGGATGTCTTGAATCTTTGTCAGATGCTCCTATAAGGACATTCTCTCATCCATCATGATGGAGAACAACTAGTTTTTCAAAAAGAATGCATGACTCTTGTTGGAGGTCTCATGCAAGTTTTTTAGATGCTCCCAAATCTCGATAGCTGATTTGTTGGATGGAACCTGTGGAAGCTGATCATCAGTAACTGAAAGTTTAATGAGCATCACCGCTTCATGATTTTGCTCTTCAAACTTTTCCTAGTCTGTACCTGCCGTGGTGGGACAAGTAGCATTGTCGAGAACAATCTGATCAAGCCAACGATATTCAAAGATGGTCATCATTCGCTGCTTCAAGGTATTATAATTTTTGCCATTAAATCGCTGACTACCTTCCAACATAATGTTGGTCAAAGATGCCATCTTTCATGCTTTTCGAATCACAAAAAATAGGATACACAGAAGAGGCTATATGCACGGAACTTGAGGCACAAATTCCAATGCACTGGACAGGCACAAATTCAAGACAAATTTGTTGGTACAATTTTTGAGGCACAAATTTCGAGACACCCAGAAAAATCTAGCAACTACCCAAAAATTTTCTCAAAAAACCCAAAAAGAATTTGAGATCAAAAATAAATTTCCACTTGAACAGAGGATAAAATCCCTAGCCGATTTTCAGAAACCCTAGACATATAGAGATGAACCAGCAAAACCAGAATGACCAGTTTGCAACAACAAATCACGAAACCCTAGCTGCTGCAAATAAAAAATGACACCAAAACTGAGGGCTCTAATCAAGGTTTGTAGGCGTTTCACAAAAAAACGTGAACAAAGACCACGAGCTCAGGACGGAGGCCACAAAAAATGCCGCTCACAAACACCCGTCATGAAACTCCCACGATCGTTGCAGAAGACATGTTTAGATTAGAAAACGCGGGTAGAAGATGACAGGTCGCGCGCTGTTTAAACGCCCGTTGTAGGCGACAATACATAGAGGTCACGGGAAGGGATGAAACGGGAGCCGACGCAAGAAAATAACAAAACCCGGGCTTCACAAACATCCAACGCGATCTTCAGCTACAGGCAGAAAAACGCCTTGCATTTGAATGCACAGAAAGACACCACAATCCCACACAAACCTAACAGAATCATAGGCGGGAAAAATAAAACAAAAAGAGTCATTAAAAAAACGACCTTAAGTCCCGTCCAAGACTAGATTCAAAAATTTCTAAATTTTTTCCAAAAACAAAAGAAAATTCTCTCGAAAAAATTCTTTGGAAAAAATTTCGAATTTTAGAAGGCTTTGATACTATGTTCATGAAATGCAATTATTTTATTAAAAGAATTGAGATGTACATATAGCATTCATGAAGACGATGTTTCTATTACGAAACAATCGTAAATTGAAGAAGAAAATAGAAACTACCTACTATGTACAATAGTTTACATAATTGATCATTAATAATTAATAATAAGATATTATTCTAATACAATTTGACCAAGTAAGAAAAAGGTTAAAATAATGTATAGAATACTACTAAGAGTTGAAAATTACAAAATAATATAATTGACAGAACCTCCTCATGCATGTGACAAGACCTGCCATGACCTGCTCATCTTCTCAGTTTCTTTCAAGCTCACTTCAAGTTGCAGACCTGTATTTGCCAAAGTGGAGGAGTGAAATGAAGAATTGAAAAAAAAAAAAAAAACATGTTTTAATGGCTGTTTTGACGTCCCAGTCGTCTAGGAGAGTCCCTGCACGGGACTCGCGAGTCCGATCTCAGATCTTGTGCGAGTCTTGAGGTCGGACTCGGGAGTCCCATGCAGGGACTCTCCTGGACCCGACTCCTGAGTCCGCGCTGAGTCGACTTGGCTAGCTTGTGGACTCCCGAGTCTGCCGAGTCCACGGCAAGTCCAGCAGAGTCTTCCAACTTTGCTAGAGATAATTTGCACTGTTGGAGCCTAGGGTCCTTATTCACAAACACAAATAGAGAAAATTATTTATGGTTGATGCTGATTGTTTGATCCCTGGGATGTTCTGTAATGTCCCCTTTTTCGTGAGCAATGGAGTTTAGAGGAATTAGCCTATTCTTGATCCTCGTAGGCTAATGGGGCTTGATCAGAGAGTCGTTTGGTAGATACCTAGTTGATTGGTTGGCTCATTTCGTGATTCAGTCTACATATGGAGGTGTTCTAATGATTTCTTGATATGTTTCTATTTTTAGAAACCTCATGTTATAAAGTAATGTTATGTTTGCACTTTATGTTATGAATAATTATTTTATTATAAAGTGCAAAATAATAAAATAAAATAAAATAATATTCTTTCTAGAAGGTGACTTGGGAAATTTCTAGAAGGAGGCCAACCTCTTGAGGAAAAAGTATAAATCGACATCATGGGCTTCATTCTCATCATCCAGATTTGTTGTTGTTGATGTTTGATGTTTGATGGTTGTGGAGCCTAGGGTTTCTGCAGTTGTCTTTGGCCATTGAGAACGGAAACTCTCAATTGGTAAGCAATTTTGAGGGTGTGAAATATCACTTGAATTATTGCAGTTGGAGGAAGTCACTTCAGACTTTCTATTGAGCTTCATTGTAAAAATTTAGTGGCCTTTGGCCAAGTTTTTGTGTGGTTTGATTTGAGGAATTGTTGAAGACAATTTTGGTGGTCAAAGTATTAATCTTTTGGCTATGCTAGGGTTCGACTTGCAGCATCCTTCATTTCCAGACTTGCTGATATAATGTTTCAGTCACACAAGTCTGCATATTAGGGCCACGATTTTGCATGATATCGATTGCTATTTGCATTGGAGATTATAGCTATCATTTGGAGTTGGTTCTTCATTCTCGGCATCGATTTTTCCTTGGTGAAGAAAGCAGATTATATCGGTGAATAAATCTGATATTAAAATCAGATATTACAGTCTTGAAAGGGCGCCTTTGGTAGGTGCGATTTTGGTTGTGGAGCCCACATTTGGCAACGATTTCATTCAAGGCTTGGTTCGCCCATTTCCTTGGATCTTGGAGATGATGTTTGGTGCTTGAGACGGAATTTATATGCTGCATATTATTTTATTTTCAAGATCAGACCAGAACAGGGGCGGCTAGCTTAGGGAGCTCGATTTGGCTTGGAAGAACACATTTTCAATTGGAGTTTGCTTGCTTCTTCATCTATTCACAAGGGCGCTTCAATCCAACCGGGTTTCATTATATATAGTCCATCATTTCATTGTATAAGCATAACTTTTAGTTACAGCTGTAGGAGTGCATTTTCATACCAGCATATCAAATATTTGTAATTCTTGTAAATGTCAAGAGTCTTGGCCATATCTCATGAGCATTGTATTAGAAATTTCATTGCAATTAAGGAGATATAAGTTGCTAGTGTCATTTGAGCAATTCAGTATCATTTGTATTTAGTTTGTTAGTTTGCATACCAACTGTTTGTTAAAATACCAGTTGGCTGTAGGTGATCATTTTTAATGCTTAGTTCATATATATGCATTGGATATTGTCAAAATAAGTTGCACATTCATGTTAGGACATTGTTTAGACAAATTAGAATCATTTGCAAACATTCTCATTGATGCTAAGAGAAGGAAAGTGCCATTAAAGCAAACTGAAATGTTATACCAGTCATATGAGCCTTGTATGCGAAGTGTTTGACGAAATTACCAAGGCCAAAAATCAGAAGTTTTCAATCAGATTTGAGCAGGGTCATTACATGTTCTTGCATCAACTTGTATCCTATTGAGATTAAAAAACTGGTAGAAAAGGGTTATAAATTCATTAATCTGAAACATACATAATAGAGGTGAGCCCATAGCAGGCTCTTACCAAATAATCCACTTCAAAATTGTCATGGTCTTCACATTGATAGTGTCACTGGTTAAACATTGAGTCTGCAAACTGTTTGAAGGTTGTTTCTGTCCGACTACTGTAATTTGTTGTATTCTCTTCACTCAGCACAAACAATCTGGGTACATAATTCTCTACAAGTTTTAACATAATTTTTTGTGTTTAAATTGGCAGGTAGATATGGACAACCAGAGGAGGTTGCAGGTCTTGTGGAATTCTTGGCTCTTAATCCAGCTGCCAAATATATTACAGGCCAGGTATGAGAAATATATTTTAAATAGACATCATCTCCTCACAGAAAATGTACAGCTTTTTCATTGATGGTGTCGTTTACTACTTCTTGCAGGTTCTAAATGTTGATGGAGGAATGGTTATGTGAAGTTAGGCGGATGTAGCAGAGTCGATGAATTTGTAGAATGTATGAAAGGCGGCTAAAAGATTGTGCTTTTAAATGAAAACCACCATTGCAATGAGAGGTCCAAAGCCTATTCACTAATAGAATTCTAGTGAAGATAAGACTAATAATGGACGTTGAGAAAAATTTTATATCGGAGAAAAGAGCTGATAATATATTTATCATCACTTTTTCTGTGTCTGTATTTCACTCACGAATTCAGATTCCTGTTTGAGTCATGATATAGCCATTCAATGCCATGCCTGTTTATGTTAAGAAATGCCTCAATCAAATTCACAGTACTTTTTGCTGGGCACATCATTATCTTATGGTTCTACTTTTAGAAGGGAAACATTGCAAATAAAATAAATATGCATGCTAATGTCTTTTATCTCGCTGTTCCCACTTTCAAGGCTCTGAAGTTTGGCATCATCTTTCACATCATACATAACCTTCTTGGTTTACGTGCTCACATGTAAGAGTGATGTTCCAACTATCCTTATCATGATTGAGCGAGTGGACTAGATTTATGAGATTTTAACAAAAGTAGGATTAGTGCATCTATTTAATGTTGACACGCACACTGTTCATGATTTAATAAGATACTCTCTCAAATTCACAAATATTGATTATTTTATTCTTTAGCATTACACAAGAGATGGGTTAAGTACATACAATATGCGAGGAAATTCACACAGCCAACCAGAAATCCCTTGTGACTAGTGAGCTATATTGCTAGCATCTCGTATGATCTCCCAATTGTTGGAAATTCCATATATGCATATAAAACTCAGTTGTAAGCATGATGGATGTTCTTGAATTTGATAATTACTACTGAAACTGTCACTCTCATTATAAATATGGATAGCTCTTCTGAAGGTTGTAAAAAGCCTCCAAGTTATAGGTCAGTCAATCTAACAAGCTTGGAAATCCTGGTATTGAAACATCCCACGACTCTGCTTTTCCTTACAGCCTAATTTTTCTATAGAACTTATTGTGCTGTACTTCCAAATCATTCACCATTTTGTCTAAGATCACTTTATCTAGTTGGAACAACCTGAATATGCTTTCCTGTATATCCTTTGTTGGGAAATGTCCTTGTTCAGGATTGTATGAGACTATGAGTAATTGAATCTTCTTGTATGCTTATTTTTCACTTATAAAAGAAAACTTACCTTGTAGTGAAAAACTGTATAATTGACAGGAGAAATTATATTGAACAGTCTGAAGTTTGAACATGTTTGCCTCTCTATCCTTAATTAAGAAACGTCCTTGTTTGGGATTTTATTAGTAGTTTAATGATTTGATCTTCTATGCTTATTTTTTCAGTTATAAAAGAAAATTTACCAGGTTGCAAAAAGAACCGTACAATTTACATGAGAAAAAGTTACATTGAAATATATCTACAATTTGGAAATAGGGATAGTCTTAGAGAGGATAAGCCTACATATAGTAAATTTTCCATTTTGAGCATAATTAACCAATGGTACAGATCAAACTGGGAATGAATATAAAGAATCAAGCTAAGCAAATTTGACTAGAGTAATCATATCTTGGGTGAAGTTGCGTTTTTCTTTGATTATTGGTTCCACTATAGCTAAGTTTATCTCGAACCAAATTATATGTAGATGTGCGATTGTTGTGGTCATCATTATGCCGAGAGGCATCCTACAGTGGCAACATTGAGTCCGTGTACATTCGAAACCTTGGCATTTATTTTGACGTCTGCTGAAGTGTGCACCCTTACAAAGTCATGAGCAACTGGTTGACGGTAGTGGAAGACGTGCGATCATGGTCTTCGTTGGATGTGGATGGTGGAGTAAGAGACTACCAGTAGTGGAAGAGAATGAGATGTATGTAACTGAGCATGCATTTCAAACGGTACAAATCGCATGAAAATGAAGTTGAAACGGTTGAAGTGGAAGAGTTGCCATATTTGTTTAAAAGAATATTGAACACTACAACAATTAACATGCACAGTTTTTGGTTTCTGCAAGGGGAATTTTCTGCAATATTGTTTAAACGTTTTCAGTCCCAAACAACCTTACAATATTTTCGATGTGTGTTATAGAGAATGATTCTTCTTATGCTAACGGGCATATTTCATAGCTTCAGACCAGCTCCATGTAATATTGGGAAAGGGCCTTGTGTGAGTGCATCGTTAGGTCAAAATGCCTTACTTTTCTTTTGCAATGATGACCATTGGTGCAGGTGGGATCAGGCCATGCTCTGTAGCCTTGGAGCAGATCAATTTGACTACACAAGCGAAAGGGAAATCGAAGCATTCAGAGCTTCATCAACTGGTATTATTTTTCATTCACCGTAGCGGTAAAGATCTTTCTCATTGTGTATATTAAGGATAGTATAAGCTGGAGTTGGGGAACGGTTATTCCGTCTGTTTTAATGTTCTTTACTCAAATCTCTTCCTTCCTTGGGAAAAAGCTTTATATCTTTGTCAGACCTGAATGAATCTCCTTCACGAGCTTTGCACAGGTGATAGTTTCTGGAATAAAGAAATGCCATCTACATTTATCTTTGCAACAGGCTTGGGTTGAGGATTTTTACGACCCTCCGATGAAAGAAGACCCCGATATTTTCAGATTCATCTTTCATTTACTGTGAATAGATTGAAGCAGCAGGCATATGGAGATTTTTTTACGTTCGTCTGATTTTAAAAAAACTTTGGCCTGTAAGGGTTGAAAAAATAGAGAGGCACAACATGCTGTTCATTGAGATGAACTATAGAGCGGCGACCTGGTTTTCCTTTTGCATTGCTACTATTTATGTTTTTGTAGTATTTCCATAAGAGTCCACTCTAATATCTTTGATTTTATTAGTCTCGAGTACTTGTTCTTGAATCTTGCATCACCATAGTCGAATTCATTTTAGGGTGGTGTTAGACAAGTTTTCCCTGAAGATTGGATCTCATGCTAATCTTTCATGTGCTGGAGCTGAGACTTCTTCAAGCTTTTATAAGATGAACCTTTTGTTTTTATTGGCTCTTATCTCGATGGTGGGCCTGTAAGCTTTGCGAAAAGAGATAAAAGGATATGAGCTCCATTAATACCTGGTACATATGGTCGCTATATATAATCAAAATAATCAAATGATTCTATATCTCTATAGACTGACCTTATAATCCATGTGCATTGTCTAATATTCGTCCATTTTGTGGAAGATTCTGTGTAGTAGGTGCAATTACCTATCATATACAATAGAATTGTGGCATGATAAGATATGGGCTTGTGTGCTAGAATGTCACGGGGTTATAAAACTACCCTACTCCAAGGGGGAAAACCTCCTTGAACCCTTTCTGCCTTTCATGCAAGCGCTTTTGTCGAGCAGAGGCAGGGAACAGGAGAGGAACAGGGAAGGGAACAGGAGAACAGAGGCGCGAGGAGCAAAGGCAGGACAGCCGACACGGAGAATAGTGGGCAGCACATGTGCGGGGGTTTTCCAATAACGACAAGGAGGGCTTTTTCAGACAAGGGGCCTTTCCAACGGAATGCCACTGGCCAACCGAAGTTGTCTCCGGAGTTCTAGAAGAACCTTCGTGGGATAAAGTCTGGAACAGCAAAGGGTGCGTGGTGGGTCCTGGCAGAAACGGGTCCGTTGGCTGTTTGCCCCTTTTTAACAACATTTTTTCTCGGCAGTTGAATCAGGTGTGCCCCACCTTGTCTTCGCTTTGTCTTTGTCTCTTTTTTACCTTGCATCGATGTAACCAGCATTTTAAACAGATCTCTCAAACCATAACAAAACCTGTAAACTTAGCTCTCAAACCAAAAACTCAAACTGGGTGTGCCCTAATGCTAGAACATGATGTGGGGGTTGAGGGTCTGGTAGGCTTGGAGGGGGAAATCAAAACAAATCTTGTTACTATTATCAATAGTCTAGATCAGGTTGAAACAACAGGGAAAATGAAGTTGGAAAAACAGATCCAATGGCAACATCCAAAAGGGCACGATGGAAATGTGGAGGACCTGTTAATTTCAGGGGATGCAAATAAAGAGAATGTTGTAACTGACACTAACTGTATTTCAATCCAATCTGAAGCAAATGGCTCAAAAACACCCAGGTCAGAAAGTGTTGAAATAACTGGAAAAAGACAAAAGGGCTCACAGTGGCCTATGAATGGCATGTTAGCTCAGGGGAATTTTTTAATCCCTTTTAACTTTTCAGCGCACCTTCCGATGGAATCTTCAGTGTTTGTTGAGGCAGCGAATAACATGTGGGGAACATGTGTGCTAGGCGGCCCACAAAATAACCTTTTAAGCATGGGGGAAAGGTGTGTCTACGTAAACGCAAAACAGTACAAGGGGATTTTAAGGCGTAGGCAAACTCGAAAAGTGAAGTTGGCAAAGAGGGGCAAGCTTGCAGCAATACTACCAAGGATAGAACCTAAGAACACAACTGTTACAACAGAATTTCAGCAAGAGCAAACAGGGCAGTCTAAAGGAAAGAAAATGTGAGCTCAATATCTCACAGTCTCAAGAAAGCAGCAAAACGAGGGTGAAAGCATTCACGTAGGCAAGACATTGGGGGAGGAAGTTAACTCGGATATGTACAGCCCCACCACAACGCCGCTTATGTGGTCTTTTGAGTTATATGTCAATGAGCTAATGGACATGAAGAAGAGACTCCAATCCTTGGAAACAAGAGAGCTCTATGAAAGCACCAAAGTGAAAGAGGTCATAGAAGCCAATAGGCAGTTAACAAGGGAGAACAATTTGCTTAAAGAACAAATAAATAGACTGCAAATCTCTATGGCAAAAGGTGAACAAGAATTATTATCGATAAGGAAAGTTTTAGTTCAAACGGATGCAACAAGCACAAACAAGCCAAAAGATGTAGCTGAAAACAATAATTCACAGTTAAAGGAAATGCAATCAGTAATGGACAGCATGAAATTAAAAGAGGAGCAGCTAAGGGATCAATTAGAAGAGGCCAAATCTTGGGCTCATGTAGTAAATGGACCATCTGAATCACAAAGAGACATTATAGAACAACAAGTTAGGAGGCAGTTAAGAGAGGAAAAGGACAAAAATGATAGGACTATGAATGTCATTGTCAAAGGGCTAAAAGACTACGGTGAGTCAGAAACTACAAAAGAGTTAGCAAGGGATTTCTTTCGAGATGAACTTCATTGGTGAGGGATTATTCTGCAGGCAAAAAGGATTGGAAAATGGATGGAAGGTGGCAAGAATAGGCACATAAGAGTTACATTGGGGAAACTTGAGGACAAAAATGTGCTATTAAGGAACTAAAGGTTCCTTAAAGGTACACAAATCTACCTTGATGAGGACCTAACCATAACTCAGCAAGAAGAAAGACGAAAAGAGTGGGAAAAGGTAAAAACAACAAGAAGTGAAGGTAAATGGGCTTGGTTGCAAAATGGTAAGGCCCAAGTCAGTAATAGAGTCACACACCAAAAATAGGAACTCGGGGCCTCCCAGGAATATTTAACTATGGTAAGTTGGAATTGCAGAGGTTATCCATGGAGAAGAGGACCTAGTTTAGGGCCCATAGCAGCTGGAAAAGACATTATTATCCTTACTGAAACTCATGAACATGAAGGGTGTAAAATTCCAGATTTTGAAGGATATAAAAAGATCTCAATTTCGAATGAGAGAACGGAAAATGGAAAAGGTCATGGTGGAGTTGCAGTCCTAATCAAAGAATCATGGGACAAAAATATAAAAGTAGAGAAAGAAGACCCAAACAAACAGTACATGTGGTTAAAAATAATAGAAAATCAGACTACAATTAGATTGGCTGCTTGCTACTTCACCCCAAAAGGCTCCAAATTTTATAAGAAAAGGAGTCTTGACCGTGAAGATCCCTTTGCCTCTCTCAAAAAAGACATTTCGGTGTTTAACACTATGGGGGAAGTTATATTAATAGGTGACTTTAATGCTAGGACAGCTAACACTCAAGCGCTTAACTTGAAAAGCAAAGATAAAGAGAAAGACGATCCGTTATGGCTGGAAGAAGAGAACCATCAACTTTGGGAACGAACCTCTCAAGATAATAAATGTAATGTCACGCACTTTGGGGCAGAATTGTTGGGCGTATGCAGTTTATTCAACTTGGTAATATGCAATGGTATGAGATCATGGCCAAGTTCGGGCAACATCACCTGTAAGACCTCAAATGGGCAAAGTGTGGTGGATTATGTCATTCTATCTCGTAACTATACAAGAAGGATAATGGAGCTAGTGATTGGTAAATGTCCAATAGAGTTGAAATCATATCACAATCCAATATATGTAAAACTTGACATCCACACAATCAAGCAGCAAGGGGAGCAAAATCTTATCAGCAAGAAGAAAACACCCCCACAGGGAAGGATTCTCATGACTCAGGAAAATCAGAAAATTTTCAAAGATGCCCTCAAAAATCTCTTTCAGGAATCTGGAAAAAAATCAGATTACATAAAGCAGCACTCAATAAACAAGAACACATTGATTCCTCTAATACACAAAGCTTTGGATGAGTGTAAGAGGAGTAAACCCAAGAGAGGAAATGCAAATACTTTCCCAGCAAACCCATGGTTCGATGAAGAGTGCAAGTTAACAAAAAGGAAGCTCCGTGAGGAGGGAATGACAATAGAAAACAAGAAAGAGTATGAAAGGGTGATACGAAGTAAAAAAGAAAAATATGTAAGTACAAGAAGATTGGAGCTGATTACCCTTGGAAAGAACAATCCCAAGAAATTTTGGAAGGAGCTACAGCAGAAAAGAAAACAAATGGAAAATAATATTACAAGCTCGCAATGGCTAGACTATGCAAAACTTCTTTATGAGCGTGAGCAGGATAAACATAGACCTCCAATAATCAACGTAGCCATCGAATTGTTCACCATTGAAGATGTTAGTCAAGGCATAAGAAGGTTGGCAGGTGGGAAAGCACAAGATATTGATGGGCTACAAGCAGAGCATCTAAAGTGGGGTATCGAGGTCCTTGCACCCTGTATCAGGGGCATTTACAACAGGGTTATTCAAGAAGGCTTTCCGGAAGGATGGACCACTAGTGTTGTTATTCCCTTGCACAAAAGTGGTGACATAAATAACCCATCAAACTACCACACTATTATGATTAATCCTCTTCTAGGAAAACTTTTTGGAAGCATGATTGAGCGTAGGATTAGCAGTTGGGCTGAACAAGAGGGAAAAAGGGCTGAGGGACAAGCTGGTTTTAGGCCCAAACATTCCACTATTGACCATGGGGTTACCCTTAGATTCTTGATTGAGAAAATTTGGGATGTTCAAGGTGATGAAGCTTATTGCTGCTTTGTTGACTTTAAAAAAGCCTTTGACACGGTGCCGCGGGGTAAGTTATGGAAGAGAATGGAGGATTTGGGAGTTCCGCATGAGCTTAGGGCGGCTGTTCATAGGCTATACGAGCAGGTCAGAGCTAAAATCAGAACCAATGATGGTATGTCAGAATCCTTTGGCAGCGATGTTGGTGTCAAGCAAGGCTGCCCGCTTTCCCCAACGTTATTTGGGCTTTACATTGATAAGTTGGAAGAATGGTTAGACAAGGTTGGTGGGAATGGCATTCATTTGGCCAATTTTGTAATAAAATTGCTCTTATATGCTGATGATCTCATATTAATTGCTAAAACTGCGCTTGATTTGAGAAAGCATTTGAAGGCTCTTGAAACGTTTTGTCAAGAGGTCGGGATGCAAGTGAACACTAGCAAAACCAAAATAATGATCTTCTCGCTGCGGAGGAAAAAACAGCAAATTGAATTTCTCTTTGAAAGTAGACCGTTGGAAATAGTGGAAGAGTACAAGTACCTTGGGCTTGATTTTCACAACAAACTCAGTTGGGAAACATGTAGAGCAAAAAGAATTCAGGGAGGTTGGAAAGCGCTATACTCTCTGCAAAATAGATGTAGCAATGCTGAATTATGAGATTGGAAAACTAAAAGAACGCTTTTTGGGCTTCTTGTCACTCCGGTGATTCTATATGGGTGTGAAATTTGGGGCAGCAATATGTCAGACCAGAAATGGAGACAAGTGGAAAGAATACAAAAACATCTAATTATAAGCAGCCTCAAGCTTAAGACTACAGTGCCCTATGAGATTTTATTGGCTGAGACCGGTACTTTTCCCTTGGAGGCCTCGGCGATGATTCGGTTATTAAGCTACCTAAAGAAGGTCCAGAATATGGAGAGTCATCGGTGGCCTAAGTTAATCATGAAAGAAGAGCTAACTAGAAGAAAGAACACCTGGATGAAACAAAATATCAAATGGATGAAAAAATGGGATGTTGAGATGCATGAATGCCCAAACACAAATGAAGAAATAAAAAAATATGTGAGAGAAAAATTTAAATATGCTATATGGATGAAAAAAGCAGGACGCAAAAAGGATTATTATATCAAAGAATTCAATCCCACGAGGGATCACGAAGAAAAGGCCTATATAGGCGCAAATATCAAATGGAAAGCAAAAATGTTGATTGCCCAATTGCATACTAGTTCACATCATCTTAGGTGCGAAACGGGCAGGTGGGTGGTTCCTAAAGAGGAGTGGGAAAATAGAAAATGTCGTTTTTGTAACATGGGTATGGTGGAGACGGAATGGCATTTCACCATGGAGTGCTCAGCGTATAAAGACATTCGGGCTAGTTATGGGGACACCGTGCAGGTCGATAATTTAAATACTCTGTTTGAAGAATCAAGGTTAGACAAAGCTGCAAACTTCATCATCAAAATTCACTGCGGGAGGGCTGATCTCGAACGGAGTTTACAATCTATTTAGGGCCTTTTGTGGGTGGCTCTTGTGTTGGTCTTGGGTCCCTTAGGCTTCTTTGGCCTCGTGGACGTCATTAAAATTTTTCATTTCATTTCATTTCATAATCGCACAGGCAAATGACAATAGAAAGCAGGCCGAGAAGTCAAATCACAGGAGTGGCAAGTGGGGGAGTAGACAAGTGTTCAGAAGGAATGGACTTGCAACGTTACGTCATGTTAGAAGCAAGCGAATAGTCAGTAGGATATGATTGGACAACGAGTAACGTAAATTTATCGGATTGAATGAGATTCTAACGGTGAGTGATAATCACTTGAGTTACGTACATCAATGATTTTTCAACGAGTAACGTAAATTTATCGGATTGAATGAGATTCTAACGGTGAGTGATAATCGCTTGAGTTACGTACATCAATGATTTTTCAGGGTACATAACAATTAAACTAAAATAGTTTTGGACCTGTTTTTGTCTTTGGGACCTGCAAGCCAATTTGAAATGACACTCGTTACTCAACTTAATGCTTCGAGTTGAAAGTTCATATTTTTACTTGACAAATAAGTGAAGGTAGTTTGAGTGTACATCTTAGCAAGGCATTTTGAACATTTGATACTATTTTTTATTTTAGTTTTGTTGTATGTATGCTTGGGCAATAACGTATCCTTTTATACTCCAAGACATAGGGGAGAGGACCCAGTAGTTGAGCATGTTTCAATAGTTGTGATAGTAGTTGTTTATATATTGTCCAATTTTTTTATCAATATTGGACCAGTAGTTGTGACATGATTACCCATAATTAAACAAAATGTATTCTTTTGATCTAAAAAGCAACCAATCATGTGATGCCACATCAATGCTCAACTATCCATGATGTGAATACACAAGTATTGGTCAACTACATCTTGACAAAAAACATGCTGATGTGGCATCATATTTGATGAGCATCATATTTGATGATGTGGCCCTGAAACGAAAGCTATAAGCAGGGGACTTGCCAAATAAGCTGCTGTAAAAAATTGGGAGTGATTTGAAATTTCCATGTAGGATAATTAGAAGCACGAAGTTAGGGTGCTCAACTACTGGGTCCTCTCCCCTATGATTCACATTTTATAGTAAGCAAAATTAATTCAATAATTGATTGATATCAAAGTCAATTTCATTAACTTTCGAAACAATTTTATAAACATCTTCAAATTGGTGTATTCCGATGTACAAAGTAGTGCTCTGTTTTAAATATGTAAAGTCTTTTATAAAACTGCATATTATGATTGTGTTTAGTTGTAATTTATTTCATGCTTACGCAATAGTTAAAACTATTATTCAATGGTGATAGGCCACACTTTAAAATAATTGACTTTTCCTAAGCTTTGAAACTATTAATTTCATCTCTTTTTGAATTCATGCTGTAATGACCTGAATGAGTGAGTCAAACTCAAGCACCTTTTTAATGACAAAATGCGTCCAAGAGGTTAACGATTCTCGTCTTAAATTCCTTTTAGGATTTTACATTAGTTTGTGTTTTCAAAGAATAAGAGCATTTATAGACACTATTTTCTTCTCTAAGAGCCTAATAAGTAACAATTATGGTGCTTCAAATGTCACATTTAGGGCATGTCCCCATGTTACTGCTTAGTTTATTTTGGCTAGTAGTCACTGCACAACATTTTGAAGAGCATTTTGTGGAGCTGGTGACCCCATGCTATTTATTTTTTTTGCTTATTATTGAGCAGTCAATTTAAATGTATTTCTTCCAATTATATAGTAAATGAACAACATTAATAATATCTTGTGCAAATAAAAAGTAGAGGGAAAAATTAGTGAGAAAAATTAGAGGCAAATGTAAAAATGGAGGCAGAGATTTGTGCAGCCACATGACATTTTTTTAATATGCACCAGCTGCTTATTTTGCCATAGCCTATTTTCAATTTTTAAGTAGTTGTTGCTTCATTAAAGTAGGAAAAGATTCCAAAATATCCTATTCCCATAAATACAAATTTTCATGGGGTCATCTAACTGCTTAATTTTAAGCAGAAAATAGACTTAAGTACCAGCATGGGGACAGGGGGTTATACACTAGGCACGTAGGAATACTATATATGTTTGAGTCGATTCTTTCAAATAGTGCTCTAAGTGGGTGTGCGTCACCTATTAGATGGACATAGTTGACAACATGCCAAATCATTGTGTCTTTGGGACCTACAAGCTGCTTTGAAATGACACCCCTTACTCAACCTAATGTATAAGAAATTGACTGTCCCAATTGAGATGTAAGTGTTGACTTCACATTTCAATGGACACAAATGACACCCCAAAAGTGACTTACGATTCCTTCCAAACTAAGGCACCAAAATTTTTTTTAGGCCTGTTTGCTGTAGGTTTTAATAAGATATTTAGAAAAGCACAAAGCATTTCTTTCATCAAGAAGCCTATTTAATTAAAGGAGCTTTCAAAACATTTATTGTTTTATTAAAATTTCACGTTTGAAACTTGGAGTAACATATTCATGTCGTATATCATGTTTGTCCACATTCAAATTTGGTGTTTATTTCTTCTTCTTATTATTTAATTATTTGAGATCTCAAAATGTATTTCATTCCGAATACATCACAATTTATCTCATAATATTTTGATTTTAATAACATATTTAGAAAAGCACCAAGCATTTCTTTCGAAGCATTCATCAAGAAGCCTACTTAATCAAAGGAGCTTTCAAAACATTTATTGTTTTATTAAAATTTCATGTTTGAAACCCATATAACCTATTTGAAACCTAGAGCAACATATTCATGTTGAATATCATGTTTGTCCACATTCAAATTTGGTGATTATTTCTTCTTCTTCTTCTTATTTAGTTATTTGAGATCTCAAAATGTATTTCATTCCAAATACATCACAATTTATCTCATAATATTTTGATGGATGTTCATACAATTCTTACACATTTTGAAATATGGTCAATCAACACATATGTATGTATAATGTTGAGATTCCCACTATCAAACCATTGTGATGGAACATATTTCTTTAACATATTAAAAAAAGTTCTCACTAAAGAAATAAAAGGTACAATTTTATGTTAAAATTCATGAATATGATGATCAATTATATAGAAAGTACTAGAACATATCAATTTAGGAATCTATCTTTTAAACTATTTTTTAATTGTCATTAAATATTGTCAAAGGAATCATAAATTAAGAAGAGAAGATCTAATGCAAACCATAAAACTTACACATTATATCAAAGTTTTAATTAGAATGATGAAATGATGATAATCTAAAAGGTGAAATGTATTGCAGTTTAATATTTAAATATATGATAAAATATAAGTGCATTAAATTATTTCACATAAATAAGATATAATTTTAAAGGTAATCATACTTAAGTAGATGTGAAATATAGAAATAATGGTTATCAAATTTCATCTTATTTCAAATATCATACTTTAAAATTTGTTGATCTACCATGAAGGCTAACATCAAGGTCCATATGAGTTCAACACCATTAAAAAATCTATTTAAAATAAGAACCAATAAGGTTACAAATAGGGGACCTCATCCCCAATATACATTCTCAACAATTACACCCCAATGGGGTTTGAACCTTGATGACAATAATAACAACATAACAACTCAACCATCACACCATGCCACTATTGGCAACTAAAATATAATTATAATTGTATATAATTTACATAAATTTAATTGTTATATATATCTATATATAATATACAAAAATAATAACATAAGAAATTATAATATATTTTAATTAATTATTCATAATCTTATAAATTTATTTATTTAAACATAAAATTAAATATTTACAATAAATTTATAATTATAGTTTAATATAAATTATGGTTAGGATTAGTATTCAATTAGGTTAGGGTTTGATGAAGGTTCAATTAAGGTTAGGGTTATTGTTAAGGTTCAATTAGGGTTAGGGTTAGTGTTATAATTAAGGTTATAGTTTAATTAGAGATATGGTTCGATTAGGGTTACTATTAGGATTAGTATTAAGGTATTATTAGGGTTAGGGTTGGGGTTAGGGAACTCTATTATGGCAAGGGTTATTGTTCAATTAAGGTTAACATTCAATTATGATTTATGTTAAGGTTTTGAGTTTAATTAGGGTTAAGATTCAATGAGGGTTCAATTATTGTTAGGGTTAGTGTGAGGGTTCAAAAACCTAACCCTAAACCTAAAAGCTAACCCCTAAACACTAACCCTAACCTAAACCCTAAAATAGGGTTAAGGTTAAGGGTTAGGGTTAGTGTTAAAGTTTAATTAAGGGTATAGTTTAATTAGAGATATGGTTCAGTTAGGGTTACTTTTAGGATTAGTGTTAAGGTACTATTAGGGTTAGGGTTGGGATTAGGGAACTCTATTAGGGCAAGGGTTATTGTTCAATTAAGGTTAAGGTTCAATTACAATTTATGTTAAGGTTTAGAGTTTAATTAGGGTTAAGATTCAATGAGGTTTCAATTATGGTTAGGGTTAGTGTTAGGAATGAGGATCAATTAGGGTTAGGATCCAATTAGAGCTAGGGTTATAGATATAATTTAATTAGTGTAAGGGATAATGTTAGGGTTAGGATTAAATTAGTGTTTAAAGTTAGGGTTAGAGTTCAATTAGGCTTAGGGTTTGGTGTAGGCTAGGGTTAGTGTATAATTATGGTTAGAATTCAATTAGGATTAGGTTAAACATTAGTGTTCAAATAGGTTAACCATCGATTAAAGTTAGGATTAAGATTAGAGTTCAATTATGATTAGAGTTAGGATTAGGTTTATGATACAATTAGGGTTATAATTAAATCTAGGTTCAATTAGGGCTAAGTCAAGGATTCAATTAGTATTATGTTTTTATGATAAAGCTTGGGGTTAGGGTTATAATTGGGGTTCAAATAGGGTTATAATTAGAGTTATGTTTAGTATTCAATTAAAGGGTTAGGATTGGGGATCAATTAGGTTTAGGACTCAATTAGAGTTAGGGTTATAGTTAGAATTCAATAAACATAAGGGTTAGTGTTGGGGTTAGGATTTTAAAATCATGTTCAAAGTTAGGGTTAGAATTCAATTAGAATTAGGGTTAGGGTTAAGGTTAAAATAGGGTTAGAATTTAATTAGGAATATTTTTTAGAGTCCAATTATGATAAGCATTCAATTAGGGTTAGGGTTAGAGTTCAATAAGTGGTCATTTTATTTTAGGGTTTAATAAGGATCGAGTTTATGGTTAGGTTTCAATCAAGGTTCAATTAGAGATAGGATATAACTAGGGAAAAAAATTAATTAGGTTTAGGATATATTAGTGTTCAAATATAGTTAGGAATCACTTATAGTCAGGATTAGGATTAAATTTCAATAGGGTTAGAGATAGGGTTTGGATTAGAGTTCAATTAGGGTTATAGTTATATGGTTAGGGTCACAATTAAGGTTAGGGTTAATATTCAATTAGGATTAGGGTCAAGGTTCAATTAGGGTCAGGATCCATTACAATTATAGTATGGGTTAGGGTTTAATTAGGGTTAGGGTTCTATATCTAATTGCAACAAAAATCCTAATATTAACCTTAAATATAACTACAACCCTAACCCTATTCCTAACCCTAAGCCTAGCCCTTAAACTTAACTTAACCTTAACCCTAACAATAATCCTACCCCTAAACCTAACAATAATTCTATATATAACTATAACCCTAAGATTAACCCTAAACCTAACCCTAGAGTTATAACCCTAAACATAACCCTGATATATATTTAATTATAATTCAAACCCTAATCTTAGCCTTATGTGTAACCCTAACCCTAACCCTAATTGTATTCCTAAACCTAACCCTAATCTTAACCAAAATTCTAACCCCCAACCCTAACCCTATCCCTAATTGCAACCCTTACCATAATCGTCAAACTAATTGTAATTGTAATCGTAATCCTAACCCTAATACTAATCCTAACCCTGAACTTAATGTTGAACTTATCCGCAAATCTAACTGTAATATTAACCATAAGCCTAACCCTATTTATCTCTAACCCTAACCCTAGCCCTAATCTTGACCTTAATCATATTCCTAACCCTACTATTAACCCTTATTCTATCTCTAACCCTAGCCCTCTCCCTACTTTGAACCCTAACCATAATCCTAATCCTAATCTTGGCTCTAATTCTATCGCTAACCATAACCCTAACCCTAATCTTGATCCTAATCTCAATCCTAACCTTAACCCTAATTCTATCTCTAACCCTAATCCTAACATTAACCCTACCCCTGATCCTACATCTATCTCTAATATTAACCTTAACCCTAACCCTAAACCTAATGTTAATCCTAACACTAACCCTGACATGATGCTAACCCCAACCTTAATCTTAAGTCTATCTCTAAACATAAACCTAACCCTAATCCTAATACTAACACTAATCACAACCCTAATCCAAATGCTAACCACAACCCTAATCCTAATTATATCTCCAACCCTAATACTAACACTAACCCCAACCCTAATCCTGATTAGGGAAAGAATTCAATTAAGTTTAGGATATATTAGTGTTCAAATATAGTTAGGCATCACTTATAGTTAAAATTAGGATTACATTTCAATTAGGGTTAGAGATAGGGTTAGGCTTAGAGTTAAGGTTATGGTTAATATTCAATTAGGATTAGGGTTAGGGTTCAATTAGGGTCAAGGATCAATTATGATTATAGTTAGGGTTAGGTTTCTATATCTAATTGTAACACAAATCTTAATATTAACCTTAAATATAACCCTAACCCTAACCATATTCCTAACTAGGCTAACCATAGCCCTTAACCTATCCTTAACCCTAACCATAACCTAAACCCTAAACCTAACAATAATTCTATATCTAACTTTAACCCTAAGCTTAACCTTAAACCTAACCTTAACCCTAAACATAACCCAAATCCTAACCCTAATCTTAACCCTAAGTGTAATCCTAACACTAATCATAATTGTAATCCTAAACCTAATGTTAATCTTAACCCAAATTATAACCCTAACCCTAACCCTATCCCCAATTGCAACCCTTACCATAATCCTCAAACTAACCCTAATCCTAACCCTAACCCTAATACTAATACTAATCCTAATCCTAACCCTAATAATTCTCTCTTCCATGTTGTGCTGCGTATCCTTCTTGAGGCGTCTATTTTATAGTGAATTAGTCACATAAAAGTGCAATAGACATCTCAAGAAGTATATCTTGACGTATTTTATATATATTATTAAAATTATATATATATATGCTAGTTATTATTAATGCTAACAAATTCAAAAAGGATATGTGAAAACTACACCAAAATGTCATATTAGCTTCTTCCTTTCTATTACCCCTTGGCTAGTGGACCAACATTTACATTCTTTTGAGGGAAAATGTGTGGATCTTGGTTATGGTACCAAAGTAATCTTTCATATTGAGATAAGCTCCTTTTGCTTAGAACCTCCGTAAAAGAATCTTAGATGAAGATGAATAGTAGGTTTTCCATCGAGTTTGAGAAATAAAATGAGAAACATCTTAAATACTTATGGTATGTTGAAGCCCATAGAACACAAGATTCAAACTTATTATCTTGCTTATGTACAAATTTAATCCATCTTGGTGATGACTTACTTATTTTTTATAATTGATATTAAATGGAGTTACTTTGGTATTTACATTATGACAATTATATCATATCCTTCGCAAATAGCAATTTTAACTGATATTTTGTCAAAAGCTTAAATGATTGCATTGCTCAAACTAGGTTATGTCATAGCAATTCAAAGTACGATAAAGTGTGTCATAATTTCAATAATTTGAACTTACCTTTTATTTCCTTATAAGGGTAACCTTGATATTTTATTCACATAAGTCTAACTATTAGATGGTTGATGAAGCTCTTTGAATATCAATTTATACATCATAAGATCTCAAATAAAATTGAAAATAGCTTTACTAGTGTTAAAATCAACCTTCTATTAGCTAATACCCTCTTATATGTAAGCAAGTTGTCTTGATAATCAATATAGTATCATGTCAACTAATTTCAATTTAGTTTTTTGTTTATTTTGAAACAATAGCTTTACTGTGCTTGATATGCTATTTAAAATTGATACCATGATTTCTTACATATATCTATTTTGAGTACATTGTGAGCCCATTACCCATAGGTTCTAAAATCATTTCACATCATTTTTTTTTTTGAAAATTATCATCTTGCATGAGTTAAAATAACACAATATTTTATGACATAAAACTTATTTGGTTCTCTTAGCCTTAGACATGGGGACATATCAATTTTTTATAAGGGGAGAAACCACCCCTAATTTAAAAAATACTCATTGCTCTTTCATGGTGTGAAGATGGTTATGTATAGTTATGCCATATATGTGGGTTATATTGACCAAATATATTAAAATTTTCATTTGATGATGTCCATTTGAAGAGTCTATAGTTGCAACAATATCAAAAGACATAGTGACCACCTTCACTTGTTTTCACAAATTAGAACTCATTTATAGAAATCTCAAGCCTAATCACATTTTGGTAGATAATGGTGTTATCCAAATTGACAAATATTGGATTACATTTCTTGTGGTGAACCTCCTTACATGAAGAAAGATATAATTTTTATTTTTTGAGTGCGTCTCATCTCATGGAAAATGTGCCTTGATGTGTTGACAAGATTAAGAAATAATAAGGGATGGGTTAGCTATAGATACCAGGTGCATTCTAGTTAATATAGTTTTTATTCTAGGTGGGTGTACTCTAGTTAAATTAAATAAAAGATTAGTTCTAATGTTTTGTTATGAAGTGCTCTATGCATGTTAATAATTTACTATTGTTCTAATCATGTTAAGATGCCTCGAAAGATTACTTTGTTTATTTTGTTATAATTTGTTATTGGACTTGATCAACCCAATAACTTTGTACGTGTGTCTTATAAAGTATTGTATAGAAAAGGTCTCTTAAGTATATTATATCAAGTCATTAATTACCCAGGAGCCTACAACAAGGTGTTATATGTTGCAAGATATCTTTCGTATTATCAACACCATGTTGATAACAATAAACCGATTTATATTTCAATTCTTATTGAATTAGATTTGTTCCAAAACATTGTTTCAAAGACTGTGAAAAGATATGAACTCTTTTTAGGGTAACTTTGTACTTTTTAAATTCAATTATACTTGGTGTATAGAAAAAGAGGATACTCATGTAGTCAGGAATGCATGATTATCATCTTAGAATACATTTTGAGTATATAGATTATATATAGTTCAACAATGAGTGGCTACATAGTATGAGATATGCAAGTCATTCACTAGGTAAATGTTATGTCAACACATAATAATTTTATAAATTTAATGTTGAAGTTACATGTAAGTAATGAAAACATCTATAATAAATAAAATGGGTTACATGAGAGAAAATTGATAAATTTGAAATATATGTGATTAAACATATAGAATAGCATTAGTTTATTTGTTTGTAAATTTCTTATATGTATGTATGTATAGTTCTTGCCATAATTTTGATTGAAAAAAATAATTCCCTTGAAATAATTAAAAAGAGAGATCTATGAATTAAAAGAAGAAAAGGATGTATATATATATATAGAACATATGAAGAAAAATATATTCAATATCAATTTTTTCAATTATTGATAATGTGCTTTTTGAGTTGGATGCAAAATCATCTCATGTGATAGCAGTTAATTTACAAGGCAAGAAATGTTATGTGACTTTTTGTCCAAAAGAAGAGAAAGTTATGAAATAACTCTTTAGAATTAAAAGGGAGATAGAAAATAAAGGATATTATGATCCTTTAGCTAAAAGAGAGATTAGTAAAAATATATATATAAATTCTTTAAAAAGGGAAGAATAATTATTTATTTAAATAATTATTAAAAGGCAACCTTTGTAAAAGGTTGTGATGGTTTCGAAACCATCCCTTAAGGCTTATATAAGCATTTATGTAAGACTTGGAAGAGCATGAAGAAAACATTCAAGGATGGAGAACACTCAAGGAAGAAGAAGAAAGTGGTTTGGTGAGCTACGGGCATTGGAGAAGGGGGCACACAATGTGTGTACAACTGGGGTACAAAGTATACTTGGGACCGTCCTAGCTAGGGCTTGGGCATTTGCACTTGCGTTGAGCATTGTTCTTTGGGAACAAGTACTTGTGTAGAGCGTCATAATATGGTTTTTTCCTCCTAGATTGTTCCATAGCAAGAGCCAATACCACCAACATCTTCCTAGGGTGAGAGTGGTTTTTCCAAGTGTTGTTATTCATATAAGTATTGAAACCATTAACTCTAAAATATATTGAGAATATTAATTATATGCTTTGGTGTTAATCTATATGAGCTATATGGATGTGTATTATAGTTTGCTATGTTAATTGTTTAATTGAGTATTCTTGCCAAATTGGCACATGCTTGTAATTTACATTGATTATTCATATTTATTTTGATAACATCATATTTTAAATTATATTAACTCTAATATTTATTATATTAAATCCACTGTACTATTACTTAAAAACCTATGGGAGAAAAGTGGGATTACAATTTTGGCTTCTCTTTTGAATAATAATTTTTTTTCAGCATCTTCTTGTAGGTTGGTTTTGTATGTGGAGCAAATTATTGTCTATCACGAAATTTTGATTTCATCTCTTTTATTCATATTCCTAGAGAGTAGACTATTGTTATCAATTGTTTGGCTAAATGGGTGTAGGATGTTAACCATAACTGAAATGTTATGGATTAGATATTCCTATCTTTAAATCATTCTCTTCAATTTCTAAATCTCTTTCAAAATGACTTGGGTTGATGGTTTATATTTTTATTTATGTTGTCTGAGCCTTCATGGTTTTATGAATTCCTCTAATTCCTTGAGGTGATGGGTTTATAGTAAGCCTCCTTGGGTTTTCTCTATGGATTTGAGTGATAACAATTGTTGTTTGAAAAATATTTATGTAATGTTTTTAGATTAAAAAATCAATAATTTTTGTTAAATAATTTTTTTTGTTGTACAAGTCTGATAGGTGGTCAGTGAGGATCAACTCTCAATTAGCATAGATAGGTTTGAGGAGCCTCAAGAAAAACATTACCATTTAATTGAGTTCCAACCCACACCGATTAAGCCTTCTCCAAGGGAAAACATGTTTATGGATAAGGATGGGAGTTGGCCCAATTATTTCATGTTTCCTTTCGTGGAAGGGGTAACCGCTAAAAAATAATGCTTGATTAGGAAAAATTGCTACCAAAATATTTATGTTGATGGAAATGAAGGGCCATCCAAAAAGAAAATTCATTTTAAGGTTCTATTAGAAGGGACAATTCCATGATGCCTAGAACAGTTTGGTTTCAAATTGTCATGAGTTTGTATTTTTCTTATTTTTATGGTATGTGGCTTGTATGCCTTGTTAGTTACACTCAACTCCTTTGTTCTAGTTGCTATTTGTAAGCTAATATTTTATAGTTTTTTTGCTACTAGTTCTTTGCTGTTTGGTTGAGGTCTATTAACCTATCTTTATAAAAAGTTCTAAGGCCCTTTCAAAAACTCCACATTTATCCTTGTAGACACCTAAAAAGTACTCAACTCTTGATTATTTCATAAATCTTATTAATTCATTATCAACTCATAATCTTATTTCATATCCTAAATAATCCTAATTTTCCCTAAATTCTAAGCCATTTCCCCTAGGTCCTAACCCACTTTCCTAGGTCCTAATTCCTATTTCATGTTCCCTTCCACATAAATTTAATCAATAAAATTAATTATAATCCCCCACATAACTAGCCAAAAATGAATAAAAGGATTAAAATATTTATTTTATTCCTCACCACTCATCTCATAAATATCTCCCAAAAATGATTTTCAAATTAAATAATTCCCAATTATCCTCCACTATTGATCTCATGACCACTCAACCAACTCAATCTTGTTGATCTCTTATTAGATCTCCATTGTCGATTAGGCATCCTGTAAATCTATCAATAGATCCTTTAAGAACCCATTTTTTAGAATCAATCACCCTCACTACATGACACTTTTTTGGTTTGAGCAACCATATTCATTATGTTTGAGAAAATCCACCCTCATGGTGCAATAAAGGTCAATTGGGTAAAATGCATTATTTTTATTCATTATTTATTGATTTCTATGCTTAAACGAAGGTTGCATTAAATGTTGATATCATCTTAATATTTATTGTTTGAATCGTCTTCCCACACATGACTTAATTAATTTATTAATTAAATATCCCATAACAACATATTGAGCAAACCAAATCATGAATCCATACCCTACCTCAACAAGGCCACAAATTATAATCAAGGGTAAACCAAACACTATGAGCCCCTTAGATCATTTTTTTTCTTAAATCAAGTCAATCATGATGATGATGAGGGTAGTTTTGTTGATAAAAAAGAATATGATCTTGTTGAACCTAATGATGATGATCTAGTCTTGTAGATCAAGATGAGCTCTTGCAATCCTTATATGACATTATTTTAAACAAACTTATAGAAAACCTTCCATCCTTCCGCCCATCTTCTAATTATCATCCCAATGTCAACCATGATTAGGGAAACACCATTATAAGACAAGACCCTTAGTGCCAATCTATGTCTAAATCCTAAATCCTTGAAAACAAAAACCAAGCCTTATCTTCACATGAAAGTCCATCATCCAAGCCTTCACTAGCCTATTAAAATTATAATGAATAATCCACCATTATTTCCACTATGGATCCTTGGTTTGAGTACTTCGTTATGGAAGATGTAGGAGATTTGGGAGGTAACTCTGACGCATCCCTAGGCTGGAAATCCGCACACATCTCCACCGCATTCTTCGCAGATCCGGACCTTACCTTTCTGTGCGAGCTTCACACCAGCACCAGCACCAGCACCAGCACCAGCCCCACCGACACCGCTTCCCCCGCGCATGCCTCTGCTCCTTCGCACACCGCGCTGCTTCTTATGAAATATATTTCATTTGTGACACAAGACTAAGTCTGGATCCTATTTTTTATCCTAATTACTCCTAATTTTTCCTTAGTTATAATCTAATTTCGCCTAAATCCTAATTCCTATTTCACGTCTCCTTCCATATAAATTTAGTTAATAAAATTAATTAAAAATCTTCCACATAACCATCCAAAAATGAATAAAAGAATTAAAATATTTCTTTTATTCTTCTGCACTCATCTCATAACTGTCTCTCAAAAATCATTTTTAAATTAAATAATTTTCAATTATCTTCCATCATTAATCTCATAACCACCCAACCAACTCGATCCTCACCATTGATATCTTATTAGATCTCCACTGTTGAATAGGCATCTTGCAACTCTATAAATAAACCCTTCAAAAGACCATCTTTGAGAATCAATCACCCTAACTACACTATCACATTGATGGTTTGAGCAACCACATTCATAATTTTTGAGAAAAATCCACCGTCATAGTACAACAAAGGTCGATTAGATAAAATGAATTATTTTCATCCACTATTTATTGATTTCTATAATGAAAATAACATTAAATGTTAATATGATTTTAATGTTTATTGTTTGAATCCTATTTTTTTCAATTTTTATGTACATAATCCTCATTCAAAAACCCTAATGCTATCAAAACCAAGGTAAAGATGACCAATGTAATTTTCCATAGAGACAATCATTTCCTAGAGCAATTCAAGTATATAGCTTTATCATAGAAGAAATGATACTACAATTCGTTAGCAAAACAAAGTAGAATACTTATCATCGTGTTGTTGAGAGAAGATTAATTTTTTTTGGCAATCTAAAATATTTTCAAATTGAAGTCTTTATATTGTACTTCGAAAGTTTGAAGCTGGATTTGAAGGCTGTGTAATTGATTCTTCATTTTTTTGGGTTCAACTTCAACAATTTCTTGAGAATTATATTTCCTTATCAATCTGCTAATTTTAAAAAAAGAAAAAAATTCTAACATGAAAACCTTGCGAAAAAGAAGGATCCCATTATTACCATTGTTTAATTGGGCAACGGCTATCCAGCCATCAGGATGCACCATATTTATCCGATGGCATTATGTCTAACCCATAAATTAATGTTACTGCTGTAGCTGTTCGCCTGTCACCGTTGTCAGATACGTTACACAAAAATACCATTCTGCCGGAGATTCGTTCCAGCCTGCGAAATCTTGGCGCCAAATCTTCAATGGTTAATTATATTTGCGTATGTGTTAATGCCTGCTTGTATTCATCGTCTATGTATTTAGAGATTTCTGCAATACACAAAATACCCTGAGCGCTGCATAAAACCTCCTCCTCCTATGCAATATTTATGAGCTCAAATGTATTTGGGAAAATAATAAGGCGCTCTATTTTTTGCAGATACAGCGCTAGATGTATCGAGTATTATTTGTTTAAATTTGTGAGCATTCTGAAAAGGAAGCGAAGGTTTATAAAATTCGTGAGCATTCTGAATCTTGGCATGCCAGCGGATCATATCAAACTGGGGAATAAATTTATAAGACAGTGCATATGGCAGCGATTTCACAACTTCCAAGCCAAAGCATATAGCAGGTGTAAATCCAATTCCCACAATTTGCAGCAACCTTCTCTTTAGCCATGCAGCAGAGGACATGAAGAAATTTTATTAAACACTCTAGTTGCACATACTTGACAGGCGTCTAGAGGAGGTCTGATTGACAGATTTTTTCAATTTCTATCAACGTGGAATATGCATAAAATGGATTTGTAAAGGCATTGTAAATTTCAAACAATACAAACTACAGGTATAAATCCAAATCTGCGCCTCCTCCTATCCTGCCCACGTTTCATGGGTTTCAACTCACAGGTTGTGCAAGCTACCAACTTTTTTTTATTTGGCAAGTTTTAATAAAATTGATTTCTTCAAAGGGTTATAGAAGCTGTTAGAAATCTCCACACCTCCCTCTAGCTCTTAAATTTTCAGGCATTGAACAAGCCATTAGAAAGTAGATCAGTTTGTAAAAGAGATACAAGTTTGAGTTTTCCTTTTGGGAGTTCTATGATTTTCTTCCTGACTAGGTTTTTTTAATTATCTTGGAAACCTAGATTATTCTGATAACTGTATAGCAAACTCTATTTTATGACGGAAATTTTTAAAATTGTAAAGTGCCGGTGTTTAAAGTTTTAAAGTCATTATGTATATATATATATTTTTTATTTTTTACATTTATTTTTAATTTTTAAAATAAAGTTGAATTTATATATTGTATTTATACAATTCATTTTGTTATAATTATTTAGGGTTTAGGTGTTTTTTTTTTATTAAATTATTTGTGAAAACCATGATATTGTTATTATCATAATTGCTCTTAGTAAAATCACGGTCTTATATTACTCTCTCTTCTACATTGAAAATATTTAGAAAGCCATTATCTTATAGAATCCTAAATACTCTTCGATGATATGTGTAAGCTTAAATGAATATAATTTTAGATAAGTGATGTGAATAATATTCAACTATTGCATTACCACCACTATTGTAATAGCATTGATACTATTTTTATTAAATGTAGAAAGTTATTATCTTCTAAACTCATATAAATACCCTTGGATGATATGTGTAGTATATGTAGCTCAAATAAATATAATTTTAGATAACGGATGTCAATAATGTTCAACTATTGCATTACCACCACTATTATCATAACATTGATAATATTTTATTACATCAATCAATTTCACAGTTTATTCAATTAATCTTTAAAATATTTAGAAAGTTATTATTTTCTAAAATCATAAATAATTTGTATAGTATTTGTAGTTCAAGGGAATATGATTTTAGATAAGTGATGTGAATAATGTTCAACTATTGCATTACAACCTATTGAATAATATTGATAATATTGACTTACAAAGTTTGTACTAAGAAGAAGAAAAAGAAAAAAGAATATAATTTAAAAAACCATAAAAGAAAAAAAAACAACAACATCAACATTATGCATATTAAGGTGTGATATTTTTATATTTTATTTTGCAATTGGAAAGCTTGTATAATTTGACAAAAAATAAAGAGGAAAAGAAATAGAAAAGAAGAAGTAGATAACAAAGAGCAACATGGTGACTTGGAGATTGTTATTTGATTCATTTGAGATGTCAATACAAACAAGGTTAGAATATTCTAAATTTATTTTAATTGTTATATTATATTTAATAAAAAACAAAAATAGTAGGCAATGCCAATATCTAATTATATTTTTATTTTTGCATTCATTGTTGGGTCTTCAATTTTTAGTAGTTATATAAAAATTTTGTTATTGTAATTTTCTTTCAAGTTCCATTTGAATTTAATTGTGTGTATAGTTGTTTATAGGTACATTATTATTTTTTTATAGAATATATCCTTTTTAAGAATATTGTATTAAATGGAAGAGGAGATTTTAGATAGTCTATTAAAAATGATATATATATATATATATATATATTTTGAGTAAATAAGGAATAGTTAAAAAAAAATGTTGATCATCAAATTTAGGCTTTACTTTGTAGTACTTAAAAATTAGTATAAGTTTATTTATTGAATGAAACTAATTGTACTACCCAAATAAATCTAGGTTGATTAACTAGAGGTATATTTTATCTATTAGGAAGATATCCAAATCATAAGAATTTTACCCAACACATGATATGTGAGATGCTAACAATTAATTTAACCATCATGTAAAAATAAAAAACCCAAAGGAAATTGCTTGATTATAATTCTAAAAAGAATAAAATTTCATAATAAAATGTGTCAATTTTCAACATACCAAATAGTGGTCTAAATCAAAAATACATTATATAAATGATGTCTTTATCTTCCATTCATACACTAATCCCCCCAACGTCTATTTGTCAAATGGATTTAAGTACTCAATAGATAATCTGGTAGTGTAAATTGCTATAAACTATAATGATTATCCAAAAAAGTGTAAATTGTAATAAATTATAATGATTATCCAAAAAAATATTGACTATAATCTTCCATTATAATGTCATCAACACCTCCAACACCTGCAAAGTACATGAGTTAGTTATAAAGTTAATTTATAAATTAAAGACTCAAAATTGAAAATGACCACTTAGAAGAATAATGTAATTGAAAATAGCATGTCTACCATTGCAATTAAAATGTTATTAATTATATTAATATTAATATATAATTTAACAAATCTATAAATAAATAATATTATAATTTAATTAATTAAATAACATAATTAATATTTATATATTAAATCACAATGTTATTAATTATATTAATGTCAATATCTAAAATTAATTTACAATTATTGACTCAAATATTTTTAATATATGTCATTAAATTAACTTATAATTTAGTTATTATAAGTTTTAGTGGCATAGGACAAATTCACCACCAACAATTCGCAGTGGTGATGAATTTTCCTGCGGTGAACTTAATTTAATATATAATATAATATGAATTTAATCATTTAATTCATTATATACATAATTAAAAAATAATAATAGTATATATATATTTTTTTTTAGACTGCAGGAATCGGGTAAAAAATAATAATAGTATATGATAATAATATAATATATACATAATAATTTAAATAATGTGATATATATAATTATATATTAGTTTTTTATAATATAAGTTAATTTAAATTATATATTTTATTCCAATTAAGAAATCAATAAAATAAAAGCATATTATAGTTAATTAAATCAGACAATATATTTTAATGTACTAGAATACAATAATAATAATATGCGAAAAATGAGGTTGCAAATGAACTAAAAAGATTATGTTTCCAAGCAAAGATCTGTGGTTTGTGCAGTATATTTTTTACAAGAATCGATCGCCTGCAGAAAAAACAAATTAAAAATAAAAATAAAACTTTGAGTATGTTGATGCTAATCCGTTGCAGAATAAACAAAGCACAATGTGAAATTTTTAATTGTACAATTGGCTGTGGAAAAAATAGAGTAAACGTGGAAAAAATCATAATAAATCAGTGGAGAAAAATAAGCGAAGTATGTAAATATTGGTAATCAATTGGCTACAGAGAAAAAGACAGCGAATTGTGAAAATATTGTCCATAAAATCAGTTGCAGAAAAAACAGAACAAATTGTGAAAATATTAATGTAAACGTTTTTTAAAGAGTTTAAAATACATTATATTATTATTTTAGGTTTTTAATCATATACTTTGTGAAAGGACAGGGAAAAAAAGGTTTCAGAATAAAGATGAAGCAAAGTAACCTTTTGAGGGAAGCTGATCACTGCCGTGCTTGCCAGAAGCCTCCGTTCACAAGCGTCTGTCAATCTTCTGAGCGCTGCATGTCTAGACGTAGAAAACAAATAATAACCGATACATCTAGCGCCATATCTGCAAAAAATAGAGCGCCGTATTATCTTCCCAAATACATCTGAGCTCAGAAATATTGCATAGCAGGAGGAGGAGGTTTTATGCAGCGCTTAGGGTATTTTGTGTATTGCAGAAATCTGTTAATGCATAGCCGATGAATACAAACAGGCATTAACACATACGCAAATGCAATTAACCATTGAAGAATTGGCGCCAGGATTTCGCAGGCTGGAACGAATCTCCGGCAGAATGGTATTTTTATGTAACGTATCTGACAACGGTGACAGGCAAAGACCTACAGCAGCAGCATTAATTTATAGGTTAGACATAATGCCATCGGATGCGTATGGTGCATTCTGATGGCTGGATAGCCGTTGCCGACTCCCCCTTTTTTTTGGTTAGCCTATCATTATATTATATTTGAAATTTAATGATGATATGTTTTTAACTTTTTGGGGTCTTTCAGAACCTCTATACATTAGTATTCATCATTTTTAGCTTATGGATTATATATTTTTGTTTGATATGAACATATATTTATAATAATTTATAGAAATTGATATTCATTTCCATCAACCACTTTTCATTCCCATCCAACTTGGCCATATGTGACAAAGTGGGTGAAGAGAAATGCCGATATCTCATTGTGTGGTTTGGGTTATTTTTTCGATTCTTTAAATGGGTAAATTATCCCTCTCAAACAAAAAACGAGAGTGGGATTTTATATTTTTGCAATGATTTTCCTAATGTTGTTTGTTTTTATATTTATTAGCCGATATGCTATATATAGTGTGAGCTTTCGGCGGAAACAAGTCTCACGCCTGAAAACTCCCTCCGAGAAATAGGTTACCACTCGCAAGTCATCGGAATTTGTTTGTCGGCAAACTTTGGCTTCTTTCCCATAACCGCCGCTTAAGATCTCGTTCGTTCTGAAAGTCCTCAACACACTCCTTGGCAGCGCCTGCCATGGATTTGGCAGCATCAGAGACACTTTTAGCGGCTTACGCGGCCTTTTTGCAGGCTTCCTCCGTTAGCCAGGAAGTCGATTATTTGAAATCACTGCGGCTGGCGGCATGCGCCCTCACTCTACTCTTGTGTGGCATGTTACGTACTGATGCAGTGATGCAGCAACCGTCTCTGTTGGCATGGTAGGGCGTAACTGTGAAGAACAAGTGATTTACGCTGGCTATATTTAGCGAAGGGTTTTCGGGGCGGTGGCGATGGTATAGTGAACTAACATGGTTGGTAGAGAAGGGCATCATCAAGGTCCCCTTCGGCAGGCGATTGTAGCCGTGGGTGGTAAACCCGACCTGATTTTGTGGTATTTGGTAGTGTTACGGATGCTCATCACGGCCTGTACAACCATCAAACTAGTTGGTATTCGAGCTGGGGACTGCATCTTTTTTTGAAAATACAGGAATTGGAACCCACAGAGAGAAGATGGTACGAGAAAATGAAAATAAGCCCCTGCATTCCATCTCTTGCGAATCAAGAAATCCCTTGAATTCGATTTGTTGAAAACTAGTGTTTCTGTCAAACAAGAGAGTGACCACAGAATTCAACAGGAAAAACAATGCTTCTAAACACGGTATAGTATTGCTTATTTTTTAGCCAAGTTGATCTAAACACTCTTCAATCGACAGCGATTCCACAGGCGTTTTGTACTCAAATCTGATTCTCAAATTCACGCCTTCATCTGGTTTTGCTTAACATGCACAACATGTTTTGACACTTTTTTTGGCTTTACTCTCAAATTAATTTATGGGTTTTTAAGGGTTTGAATGAATTCAAACCTATTTTGTTTTGGATAAATTCAACGTGACAAATGAAATCAAAATTACTCAGTTATTCAGTATTTGAATTTAAAATTGTAGTATGTTTTTTTGTATTCGAGGGATTGAAATGCAACCAGAATTAGTTTTTGGGTATCCAAGGGTTTGAAGTGGAATAAAATTTCAGAAGTAATAAAATTTTAAACTTTTGAATATGCACACATTTTTATAGGTTTTGAGTTTTAACGGGTAGAGAAATTTTACACTTTGAGTTGATATGCAAAGATTTGAAGGAAATTGCCACTTTTCTCATTCTATGGCAAGGTGCTAATTTTTAAATGTGAGAAGAAACTTAGTGGAGATATCATATTAGTTTTGCTTTGGGCTATAAGGATAGGGTTTTTCTTTTAATTAGTCCCTTGACTTTGTATTGATAAAGAAAAACACCTAAATAGGTTTTGTGTACCGTTATATTGTTGTCAACATGCAAAAGTTGCTTCGAATTTTATGAGATGAGTGAGGACCAAACCAATTAAAGCTATTTAGCATATTTGCTTACATAACAAACATATACTTCTCTATCGGCGAAACCCTTGCACCCCTTATGGTGCAAGTGCTAGTTATTTATTATAAAAATAATAGTAAGGTGGATTTGGTTTGAAAATAATTGAGTTTATGTAGTTCTTTTGATGTGATATTTTACTGAGGTTTTTTAATGAATATCATTTTTAAGTATGGTATGGATCATATTTTATTACATTTTTAGATATAATTAACATCGAAACTCAAACTATGGAAGAGAAATCAATTATACAAGATTTTTTGTTTGAGAATTAAGATGCTCTAGGATATCAACTAGCACTTGCACCAGAAGGGGTGCAAGGGTTACGCCGATAGAAAACTATAAGAAAACCGTGGCAAGTGACTTATCTCAAGATTATGTTCAAATTGTGTCGTCTGTCAACAATGTCGATGAGGAAAAATGGGCAGAGTTTGCAGGAAAAATTGAAACGGCCCTTTCACAACAAAATTTTGTTTTAAATTAAAAAAACCAAAACCAATCTCCCTACAGCCATTGCTTCAGTGTATAAACGAAAAATTATGCGATAAAGTTTTCAGTGAAGGGAAGCATATAGAACATTATAATTGATTTAAAATATTTCCAAGTCTTTGAAAACAAGAAAATAAATAACCCTAATCTGAAAAAGTGAAAAAAAAAAAATAGAAGTGAATCTGTGCAACATTAACATCAAGTTTATCCAAATTGTGCTTTACTACTCTACATTACAAGCTGCAACATTTATTCAAATCGTGCTTTACTAGCCTGCATTATAAGCTGCAACATTTAATTAAAACCCGCATAAACAAGCTGTTAATATATATGTAAAACAAGTTTCTAATAGAAAACTGTTTGATACATAACTTAAACATAATTTTTTAGTAAAACAATCGTATTTTTATTGCATATAAATATGTGTATTAAGATTACATTCCTAGTCAATAGATCAAGTTCTCTTGACAAATGCCATAAATTAGAATTGATTTTGGAATAAGATGAAATATAAATTAAATGAGAAGATAGAATTCAAAATAAGTACAAATACAAGACTTGTGATAAAATAGGAGACAAAATCTGAACCCCTATTAATTAATCAAATGTGAATCCCATCTTAGGGGGAGTAGAAATATGATTTTTTTTATACAAAAGCATTTCCGTATAGATACTACCAGAGCTCTTTCGAAGGATAAGGACTCGAAGCAAAAAAATATTTTGTCTACAAATTAAGAAGCTGGAATTGAAACTTTTTGAAGTTTGACTAGGTATTCCAGGGTAGCTTATGGTGGTATCAAAATATCGCCATCCAAATCTGCACTTGTCTTCCCAAATCCAAGTTCAAGGGGGACTACAACTCTTCTTTTTCCACCAGTTTTCATTGTTTTTATAACATACTCAAGCCCCTCACATATACCTTTAGTATACAGCCTGATACCAAACAGAAAGATCAGAGAGCTCTTGTGTCTAAGAATGTGTCCACAAACACATATCTAGTGCTTTTAATTTTCCCTTGCAAACTGATCACAACCAAATCTTCAATTATGGGAAAAGGACATCCACCTATACGGGGATCGACATATTTGATCCCATTAGGAATTACCACTTCTTGGGTGCTCTCCACATCTCTGAAAGTTGATAAAATAGTTATCAGTGGTGCATTAAATTCAAACCCTTGTAACGTAGCCACACTAGTTTTGGAAGCTCTAGTTTACATTTTCAGCTAAAGGGAATTGTTTTAAGCCAACCTAATGGAGGAATTTCATGCCTAGATACGTGTTCCGTTAACCATCACATCCTCTAATGATCCCTCTTGAATAGGAATAGTGACATTGAGAAATTTCTACCAGTTAAAACATAACATTGAACAAAAACCAATGAACTGGACATGAAGGTGATTGCAAAATTTGGGGACCAATGTGTCAATTCTTGTCACCAATGCATATTACTTAAAGAAATCCACATGGGGGAAGTGGGGGATGTGGAGGAAATGGTGAATTTCTATACCAACAACTTAGGTCCATACAAATTTCATATTAAGAATGCAGTTTTAGTCTTATCCTACTAATTTAGACATGAAAATTTGAATATAAATAACTGATATTGGTCTCAGTGAAAATACTTTTCGTTTGTCTCCAAATCTTAGTGCACATTTTCTCTATTTCTATGCAGAGCCACAAGAGAGTGATGAATGTGGTTGTAGTTGGAGTACCTAAAACTATATAGCTAATGACATTCTATTAATGGATAAAACATTTGGATTAGATGCAATCATGCAGCTATTGAAGAAGAACAGGGAGGCAAATTCAAGTAATATTCTGTAAAACAATTTTGCTGTGAAATTCGTTACAAAAGTTTACTACTGTTAAATCAAACGCCTTGGAACAGGGCATAATTTGCATAGACCAAGTAGAAACAAACTGATTATACTCGAGCATAATCTTATCGATTCAACTGCTTTCAGGAATGATTAGGCGGAAATGAATTGGGTGTAATTTAATTCAAAATGTATTCTGCAAAATTCATTGGACAAAATTTCACTGCCCTTTCTGTTGATCTGTATTTTGAATTTTTTACTTTTAGACTTTTAGTTGCCGAGGCTCAATCCACAAATGTGAACGCATGCTTATTAGCTACCAAGGAAACTACTGGGCTATTGGAGGAGCTATTCAACAGGGGATGCCTGCTAGTTGGATGTGCTCATGACGGTTGGAAAGCGATATGGGCGGCCTAGGGATTGGACCTAATTGCAATATGAATCTTCGCATGCCTGTGAAGGGTGAAATCCTAATATTCTCACCTCAAGAGGGTTATATGGGCCAGATTCTCCTCTGGGTAATATATTATAGGTCTTCTGGTTATCTAAGAATAGACCCTAGAAGTCTTGTGTTCATAGCATAAAAAAGTGGGGCTAGTAGCATTCTAAAATTTACACTGTGTTGCCTGCCCCTCAATTTGGAAAACAAATTAAGATGAAATTCAAAGATAAGAAATGGAGAAACCTCAAGGCGGGTTTTAATTTGCTCAGAGATGACACAACTTTATTTGAAGAAAAATATTGTGTTCAATGGAATCCTTGTAAAGCTTGGAAATTTTATCTTGCTAAAGTAATTAAAGTTACATACAAACAAGTTAGAGGACAGATCCCTCTAGAACTTTTGGAGGCCAAGAGCTTGCAAGAAGTGTATCTCTAATTTAACATATGTGCAATCTCACTCAAAGGACAGATCCCTCTACAACTTTTCGAGGCCAAGAGCTTGCAAGAAGTGTATCTCTAAATTAACATATGTACAATCATTATAACCGCATCAAGAAATAGGAAGACATCCAAAGTAGATAAAGATAATAAATAAGATACCTAAATCCAATTTACAAGATAGTCCAGTTGCATAAATACTTTATGCATAAGAATAAGAATATGCACGTGTAATGACACCTCCCTCCCTAGGGCCTGTTCATCCCTACAACCAGTCTGGGCTTGGTGATATTGCCACTTACCCTTAACCAAAAAGAAATACAACTTGCACATCCCTACAACCAGTCTGGGCTTGGTGATATTCCCACTTACCCTTAACCAAAAAGAAATGCAACTTGCAATGCTAAAGAGACCACAAAAAATTGTCGTTGGAATTCACATCACTGGGGTTATTGCTGTGGATTTGTTGCACAATATCAGAATGAATTTCCTTAAAAGAAGCAAATTGTATTATTCACAAGGGAAATTTTTTCTTCAAATAACATCTGGAAATTATGAGTTTTCCAATTCTCATCTTAGAAGGTTGCCCTATAATTGGAATAAACTATTTCTGAACATATAAGTTTGTTTTTTTTTTATTATTGAAACAATGCTAAAAAATACAAAGAGGCAACAAAGATTGCCAAGAGAGAGAAGGAAGAGACAACACACCATCAACCACCAGTTAACAGTGAACAACACAGTTACAAACAGCCACTAAAAGCAGCAGCAACCAGACACAAAATTTGAACTGTAGCTAAAACTGAAACACCCAGACAAGCAGCAAAAACAACCACTATCCAATTCTAAACTTCAACAATCTTTGAAGCTGATTTGAACAATAAACATCATTTTTATGAAGCTGCAAAATCTGCCATTTGATCGTTGGAACATATAAGTTTTTGACATGACTTCTCGTCTCCCAAACATAATGATTGAAAGAAACAAACAAGAAAACACCAGGATATAGGAAAAAAGATTGGTTTTGACACTCGAATATCCACAATAAAAACAAACCTCCTTTCAATAAAAATGTGGCAATGGTGGGAATAAAGTCAGCTTAGAAATTGCAACTGAACAGACACAATTTTAAGAACTCGAGCACATGGCATGCTGACAAATGCTGCTTCTATATGCGTACAAATTTGACTGGTCTTTTTGTTTGGATGCTTCTTGAAACACATCCCTGTAGGTGATTAAACTGCATACAAATTTTATTTTCCCTTAGATACCCCTAATCTGAAATACAACTATATTTCACAAATCTCACCCAGTATTCACACCCAACGAATCTGCATGGATGTTTTGACTCTAGTTATCATTCAAGAAGTTGAAGCAGTTAATGCCCAGAAGTTGAGGCAGTCAATTGACAAAGGAAGGCAAGATTTAACGCAATACTTCTCGTTGTGGATTCCTTGATCTTATTGTGGACTGAACAAAGAGAATGTTAAGTGGCAGTTTGGTCACTGATTATGAAGCTCTTAATAAAATTACTAAAAACTGGCAAACTTACTGAATTTCTTTCTAAATGGACGAAATTTAAAATCATGCCAACAAGAGATTACTAACTTGATAACTCCATGTAAAAATCACTTCCTAGTTCTTCTCCTAAGCTTTGTCCCTGCATTCTATTTCACTACAAAGTATGGAGACCAAGGTTGGATGTTAATGCTATGCATTTTACTGGGCTTTTCTAATGGATACCTTACAACTTGTGTATTTACCCTTGCACCAAAGGGATATAAGGTCTCTCTCTCTCTCTCTTAAATTATTGATTCTCAGATTACCCACTAATCAACATTCAGGAAAATTGCAGGGAGATCTAAGCTAAATATAATAAAAAGAAAGCAAAGAAAAGAAAAAGAAAAAAGCTTACCCGCCGAGTCCCATGGAGATGGCCCCCGCTGCGACCTCTGCTAGTCCAGCAGTGATGATAATGGAAGAGGATGCGGTGGTAGCGGAAAGCCCAGCCACCAATGCAACGGGCACCGTCAGGCCATCAGACATCCCTATTAGAACATCGCACACCACCTCCCTAGCCGTAAAACGCTTCTCCCAGTGGAGCAGCCCCTCCACACCACCATTATTTACTCCCCTGCCTTCCTCCATATTTCACTTCTCCCACTCCCCTGTTCTTCCTTTTACCTGGGTATCTATAGCCCTGGGTTCCACACTTTCCTAGCCTACGGCGTCTAGGTCTAGCCATACCGAGGCTGTGAGCAGAATAACGTAGCTCGATGGTTGTTGCACAAATTGTGTCATGTCGTCAATGATGTCGATGGCAAAAATGCACAAAGTTGGAGGAAACATATTATGAAAACCAACCAAAGCAGAATTTTAAAAGATGAGACGAACCAACACCAGTCTCCCTACAATGGATGCTTCAATCTGTTCATAATAGGAGGCCTGGGCGGAGGAGGCAGGGGATTCAAACAGGAGCCTCGTCCTCTCTCTATTCAGAATTTGATGCTATACATCCTCTTCAGAATCTAATTCCGAATCAAATATAATTTATTGAATTTAAATAAAATCTGATTTGATCAGAGCAATCAGATTTGATCTCATCTTCAATGCATTTGTACAGAAAATAAACTAGATGGCTAGCATAAAAATTCCAAATAAACCCTCACTAAAACCATCGCAAGTGACTTACCTAAAGATTATACACAAATTGTGTTGTGATGTTAATGATCGCGATAAGAAAAAATGGCAAACTTTGCAGGAAAAATGAAACTAAGCAATACTTGTCTCCCTACAACGGCTACGTAAAAATGGAGCTAAGCAAAACCAATCTCCCTACAGCGGTAGAGTAAATTTAATGATTTTTTTAGCCTTATAAAAGAAAATATCAGTTGTGAGTTAATAACTGTTTTCAACGCGGGATGCAAGGAAATCCGATATGATTCGGATAGATACTGTTCGCAGTATTCTGGCATGGGATTGATGGCAAACCACGGTTGTTTTATGGCGTGAGAATTGTTTCAGGCCAAAATCTCATACATAATATAGCCTATCGGCTAATTATAAGTTCTCACAACCTTTAGGTCAAAAGAGAGGAGGATAACAAACTATAGTATTCAACTAAAATTTTGAGGGTGTGAATGATAGATAGTTGGCCAACCACTTGAACTACATCCCTTTGTTCATACATTTTTAGCAATGTAGGAATGCATGTTTCTCATCTATAAACTAAAACTAATAAATGAATAAGACTCTTTTGAAAACTACAAATATTACTCATCCATGTATGTATTTATGCATTAAATTTAGATAAACCTACTTTAAAAGGTCAATAAGGAGGCCATTTACTTATCTTGACACTAGCTTGAAGGAAGACTACCAAATTTGTTTGGAAGAGAGTTAGTTCCATTATTAATAATTAATTTTTTCTTTTTATTATTCATTCAATTTTTTTCTTATTTAAAACCTTAAATTTTCCTAAGAAATAATTTCTAGGATTGATTCCCTAGGGTTAGCATGTGGTTTCATTGGGTGATGCATGATTGACAATAGGTATTAGATAATGATATTACGTAGAAAATCAAAATGAGGGTGAGAGGATAGGAATTTTGTGTTCTTGTGATAACATTGCATGGTTGTAGTTATTGATTGTGGAAAGTGTTTAACTTGGTTGACTGCACTCTTCATTCAAAGATGTTGCTTAGTTTAAACTTTGGGTTTTAAAACCCATTAGTTCCATTTCATTAGTTTTTATTGAAATTTGGGGATGATGTTACTGATAAAGATGATCTCAACATAATAGTATGAATATCAATAAAATTAAAAATTCCTTGAAAATATGTTTTTTTGGAGATGTTTGGGTTTCTTGGCCTGGCTATACTTATTTCTCTAGTCAAATATCATATCATTAGTCTAATCTATGCACAATTAGTATTTTAAAAATATATTGTGCATTCCATATTTTTTAATCAAGTGTTTTTCCATCAATTAATTTATTTTATAAATTTTAATTTTTTTTTATGACCATGTGATTAAACTTAAATATTTTTGTATAAAAAATCTTTTTGATCTAAAGGTTTTCAAGTTAACCACATGTTATATACACTTGATCTAGTATCATTTCAAAGAATTTGAGAATATTTATCTCGCATAATTAATTTGTTTTGATTGGAGAAATTTAGAAAGGAGTGCAAGAACAACATTGTTATTGAGATTCCTATTCCTTAAATAAATATTCCTAATGATGTGTTTCTATTAATTTTTTTTTATCTATCAGACTTGCTATGAGATAAGATGGAAATACTAACTCTTGATTCCATGTACCCTCGGTTGTTAATTAAGAGAAACAAACCTTGATGGATATGCTTGGTTTAAAATAATAGACTCATTTTAGTAAGAGAACATGGGGAAGCATTTATTTGGGAAAACTATGATTATGGTAGATATATGCATATATGAGAAAACCAAATAGATAGTGTTGATGGAAAAAGTAGATTTATCACTATGGTGATCACAAGGAGGAAAAATAAAAGAGCAATGAGTGTTATTTTGTGGAAAGTTTCTATATGTTTATGATTCCATTCTATAAAAATAAGATGAATGCTTTTATGGAGGAAATTAAATAACTCAAGGAAAACTAAGGAAAATATATTGTAAAAGGTGAGAGTAATGTTATTGTAGCTCATATTTATCATACTTTTCATTCATAGATTTAAAATGTGAGATTATTATAGGTTCTAGATCAAATCATCATTTTTCAAAGGATGACAGTCTATTGTAGAATTTAAGAAAATGAGATTATTTTAATTTTTTTTAATGTATATTTTTCTTATCTTTAAATTTAAGTGTGAATTTGATATAGTATCTCATTGAGACCACACATTTCTATTTTATTGGGATAAGTTTGTTTTCAATAGTATACAAAACATTTTCAATTGATTACCAATTCAAAAATCAATAAGTTAGATAAACATACAAGTTTAGGATTTAGAGACAAGTGATGTATGCCAAGAATCTAACTAAGAATGCACCTAAGAACTTTTATAAATTTATGATCTAGCCTAATGATGCATATTAGATTGAGACATCAAGTTCAAATATGAATAAAAATTTAGTAGTGTGATTGAGTATTTCTTAGAGAGGGATAAAGTGGTTTAGGAGAAGCTACAACCAATTTTGTCATTAGAGATTGATGAGGTTATTTTTGGCAATGTTTATGAGATATCATTAGAGTATGCATCTCAATGTAATCAACCTTATATCATTTATGTTAATGATAATTAGTAGATACCTAAGTTAGGTTTGTATATTTTTCTTGTTGTGTCAATTGAGATGTCATCGATAGACAAGCTTGTACTCAGAGATATTTTATTAGTTGATATTTTCTTATGCTTATATGTATCCTTTTGACTAGCTTTGGTATTTATTTTCTCTAGATTAGACTATTTTTAGGTTCTTCTTAAGTCACTCATTCATCCATATTCATTTTTTTTAACCTCAACATAAAATTCCTTGAATTATAAATTTTCAATAACTACATGTCATAACATTAGTTATAATGTTTTGGGTTGATATTACCCAAATTTATTTAAGGTAATTCTTTATTTTCTTTATTCATCCTATGTAGACATTTTTGTTTACAATTATTTTTTCCCATCATTTAAAATAGCATTGATTTAAAATATTGTGTCACCATTCATTTGAACAAAATTTTAAAGAATTTTGTAGTCACTACCCCTAGTTTAAAGATTTTGTTTGAGTTGACCTATTTTTTTACAAGATAATCCTTCTTTTTTAGATAGTTCGACCCCAATTTTGTATGAGATGTTATAAATTTATTCAATATATTATCACATTCAATTTTTTTGGTAAAACTATGAAGGATTGAAGAGTTTGTAGTGATGTAACAATTTTAATAATCTATTTACTTTGAGCTTTGTATAGATGAAATTCACTTTTATTGATGAAGCAAATTAAAATTATTTGCTTGAAAATTTTACATTTATTATATTATAATGATATTTTCTAATAGGTTGATACTAACAACTCAATAAAAGAATGATCATATTTACTAATTATGTTTTATAAAATATTTAATACATTTCTATATACCTAATAAAAAATATATTACTATTTTCCACAATAAATACAAAATAATGTGCAAAGTAGTATTTTATTCACTCCACTGACTATTAATCACAGTATATATTTATGGGTAATTTAAGTTCTAATTTCCAAGATGAGTATAGATTGATGGAAAAATTGATCTCTAGTTCACCATTATAAGTATAGATTAATGGTACTATTGTATTTTGACTAGTTATGTTTGGATTATGTGCCATACACCTTAAAAATACTAATGCTCATTTATTTATTATTGTATTATGTAATGTTCTCTCATGGAAAAGGGCATCGCATTTTAGGCAGATTTTTATGCCATGCATAATTTGTACATGTGTGCACCTTCAAAATGAGCTCAACACAAAACAATCTCAATCTCAAATAAAAGATAGACAATCATGCTAGAGTAATGATGGAGATAAATACACAATGATGAAAAAAATAACTCAAACAAACATCAAACCTCCATTATTTTGGATAAGCTCCAGGATGGAATGTGATTGCTCCTTGTAGTCAAGTCACTAATTTGATAGTATAAGGGTATGATTGATTGATTGATTAGCTCAAAAATTGATAGTATAATGTTAGCGTGAAAGTGTGTTGTTAAATGGGAGGAGAGGCCTCTCATTAAATAGATTTCTTAGGAGAAAAATGGAAGGCCAAGATACAAAGTTGAATGGAGGGGAAGGATTAAAGTCACGTGGAATGAAGACCTAACATTGTGGCAAGTGTCACAAAGGAGAAGAAGATCCAAGGTGAAAGGATGTAATTTGATCAAGGTGTAGGAATCAATGAGAAAAGGACAAGTGGAAAGTGAGGTGGAAAAGGATAAGAATGCTCACACATGTGTGAACAAGGTGGCATGTGTGAGAGATACGCTCACACATGTGTGAGAAAAGAGGTGTAGATAAGTCAAAGATCAAGGGTTGAAGTGGAGGATTAACACACCTCTAGGTTAGCATGCTCACACATGTGGGAGAATGAAGTGGGTTGAGGTGGAAATAAAAAATGATTCCAAGATGGCATGCTCATGCATGTTTGAGAAATATTCCAAGATGAGTTAGCATGCTTACACATGTGGGAGCACATAGAAGATTGAGTACTCATGGAAAGAGAACAATCAACATTTTAATACATGTAGATGGATAAATAATAGTTAAGATTAAAAGGCTAAGGATTAATGATGATAAATTAAATAATGAAGGCAATGCTAATGAAGGATTTAATTATCTTAATCATTCATCTAATCATAAATCAATCAATTGATTAAGTTGGAGGATTTTGAGAGGGTCAATTAACCTAAACCAACTAATTAGACAAGCATTAATTAATTGATTTAGTTAGGAACTACTTTTTTTGAATTAATTGATTTAATCAATCTACCTTAAGGGAATGAATTGGAATTAAGAATAGATAATTTTTATTTTTAGACTACAAGAATCAGTCGGGTAATTGCCCCCCTATAAATTGCAGTGCGCCTAGTAAAAAAATTTCACATGACCGGCGACGCTAGTGTGACACGCCCTCTGGTACCATGGGGATGGTGGGGAGATAAGAATATATAAACTAATTACATAATGAATATTTAATTAATTTGTGGAAAGTTAGTATGAAGGAAATTAGTGGTAAATTTTAGATGTCTACATTTCCCCCCTCTTTGATATGACATCATAACTAGAAGTGGTGTCATGTCAAAGAAGAATAAAAAGTAAAAAGGATGAGGCTTCAAGTGACAAGTTGTCCAATCACTAGGAAGAAAAATGGGGAAAGAAATAGAATATTGGAAGATGATGCCCCTTCAAGAGATCCATTGGGTGGAATGGTGCCTAGGGGGTCTCTTGAAAAGATACTGAATGAGGACGAATGGTAAGATTAAATGCCATAATGAAAGGTGAATCACTTGATATGATTAAATAGAGACGATGCATATACAATGATAGAAAATTATGGATCAATGTTGACATACATAGTGATGTTGATTAGATGATCGTCTTAGATGATGTGAGATATCATAGGGACACATGTTGGAGTGATGTATCAATATGATTGGTTAGGATTATGACGACACATGGTTGAGGGATGTGATGGAGGATGGAAATGGGAAGAAAGATAGGAAGGGGTAGTGATGAATGATGAAGAAGAGAACGGATGGAAAAGATGATGAAAATGATGAATACTATCCAAATAACATATTATGCAAGGAGAAACCTAATATTTTTTGGAGAATTAGTGTTATGCACCATGTTATAATTGATCATGGTGACGATGCACCATATGCATAAGGGCTAACATTAAAACACACAAGTTACAAATAATACAGTGATCTATTGGTCATGTTTTCATAGCACACCATAATAAAAAGTATTATGGTGTGACTATGTGGTGTATGGAGAACTAGGAACATAAGAAATGATTAAACACAAAAGATAATGCAAAAGATTGGGAAAAACATGAGTTGGTGTCCAATGAAAGGTTGAAGTTGAGGGTGATTTGGATGAAGGGTGGATAGGAGGGATGATGATGAATGGTGGGGGATTCTAAGGGGGGAATTTTGATGGGGGAGAGGAGAGGGTTAGTGCCAAATAAGGAGACAATAAGGAAACATAGTATATTGATCCAAAGGGATGTCATGAGATGATGGAAGAGGATGGGAAGGTCATCCACTAGTGGGGATATACACATGTTCCATTCTATAGGTAACATCAACAAGGGGGTGCCCTCAATTAATAGAAAAATTAAGGAAAAGATACATATGTAGAGAAAATGAAAGGGAAGGGATGAGGGGAATGTAAGTGAATAGAGGGGGATATGTGCATAGGGATGAAAAGGGGAAATACGATGATGTGTCAATAGGTGAGAAATTTAACAAAGGAGGAGAGGATAATTATGTGATGCATGTAGAGGGGAAAAGTGGATGATTGGGATAGGGAGGTGGAAGAATCATGATGGATGATGTGGTACTTGAGTGAATGACCCTAGATAAAGGGATAAAGAGATGTGGGATTATGATAAAGGGGACGATATAGATAAAGCAATGATGCATTCTCATAGACAAGAGTGGTTTCCTACCACACATGACACATTTTTATTAGGTAAATTCATCATGGCACTTTCTTGAGACACCACAAAGATTGATTTTAACCATTGGATGAATTTATTTCTCTTTACTATTATATATATATATATATTAGCTTTTTGACATTTTAAGAGATGTTATGGGATTAGGAATATAATTTTTTTAGATGTATGAAGTTCATTGTTCATCTACCTGATGGAATTCTCATGTGGTTAGCTTTTATGCACTTAATCCAAAATTGGAGATGATAACATAGGGACCCAACTAGTTTGGATCAAACATTCATTTCTTCTCTCTATCCTAATTGGTATTATTTTGGTTCTCCTTAAGAACAAGGTCTCCCACCTCAAACTCTTGGGTTGAAATGCAATTATTGTAGATATTAAATAGATAATTTTGGTATTTCTTGAGGTGATTAAGAGTGTTGAGATGGTTTTAATCAAAGTGTTCAAACTTATTTAGGCATGCCATTGTGTATTCTTTTTCAAAGATGAGGTTGCATAAGGAAACATGAAATTATGGTAGCTCGACCTCAATTAGCAAGATTTATTTGGAACCATAGACAAGGGACTATGGGGTGGCACTAGAGGGTGAGATTTAGCTGAAGGTACCAATCGTGACAAATTCCATTGATACTTTTATGAAGGATTTTTATGATTGTTTTATTGGATGCCTCAACTTGGTCGTTTCCTTGTGCGTAGTATGGGGTGGATTGATTCTAATTGATATGGAAGTACTTGCAAAGGGATTGCACTTCATTGTTTTTAAATTATTTTTCATTATCAGTGATGATGGTAGAGGGGATACTGAAGTGACAAATGAGGTGGGTAAGGATGAACCTATCTATTTGGATTATAGTGATGAAATTGAGTAGAATGACTTCAATCCACTTGATAAATTATTTGGTAGAAATTATATGAATTTATGTTCATTAGAGCATGTGGTATTAACATTTCCAACAAGGTCAAGAATCCATGTAGAAAAGGGCCATGGAGTAGTAATAGGTTGTAGAGATTGTGATGGAGTGTGTATTATGTCCCCATGCTTCTAACAAGCTATAAATTTCTTCACATGATGGTAGACCTCTAACTCCATGGTAGGAAAATAGTATCTTGTTTTGAGGAGCTTTTTGGATAGGATCATGCCATTTGTATGAGCACAAAAAATATCATTATGGACTTCATGAAGTGCTAGGTTAGCCTCATATACATTGATACATCTAAGAAAAGTGTCATTTTAGCCCCTGAAATAGAGCATGTTGCTGAGGGTATAACAAGAGGAATTTTGGATGATGGATTCACATTTAATGAATGATAGATTGGGTGGCATGGTTTGGTATTGGCGGTAGGCATAGATTTCAGTGTACCAAGAGGTGTCAAGACCAATGATTTCTTAGACCATTTTAGATTCGAGAGTGTCATAAGTAGGGATGATAAGTTTCATAAGGAAATGGTACTATGAGCATTATCAAGAATATCTAGAAGAGATCCTATGGTAGCCATTACATTAGTAGCCTTGTTATTAATAGAGGGAATTTGTTCAAAATAAATATTTAGGAAATATTTATTGAAACTATCCACCATGTGATCATAGGGTATAAGTTCATCATCGTTCATGAGGAACTCAACATTTTGACTTAATACCTAGCTACAAATAACCAATGACCTATAAATGTTTAATGTTCCATTGTAGTATCATTTTGAGACCAAAGACTAGTGCTTTGTATTATGGTGTGTTATTTGTACAAGAAAAACTAACGAAAAATTCCTCTGGAATGAGATCACCTTGAGGGGGTGATGAATAGGATGCTAGCACCAAAACCATTTTAAGTAAAAGATCCATCAAAGTATAGGGTCTATGGTTTGAATTCTTTGATATGAAAGACAAAATCATTAGGAAACTCTATGATTAGTGGATGACTACTTGTGAGTGGAGACTTTGCTAATTTATTTGTAATTAATAGCCTTTTGGATTTTTTCTATTTTAAATATTCAACGTCAAACTCACTAAGGAGTATACCCATTTGGCTATTATGCCTATTAGTGTTTCCTTAGATAACAAGTACTTTAAAAGATCCACTTTAGTAATGAGATGGGTAGTAGCATTGAGCATATAGTGATAGAGTATCTAGGAGGCAAAGTCTACTATGATAAAAACTTTCTCCATAGAGAAGTAGTTAAGTTCACTCCCTACTAGTGTCTTACTAAGATAGTAGATTGGATTTCCTTTTCCTTGATAATTATGCTATGCGAGGAGGTAACTAAGGAATTCTCTGTTGTCATGAAGTGAATCCAAAGACATGTTTCTTGGTATTCAAGTGGACCTTATATTCTTAGAGTATTTGAAAGATACAATGTAGAATAGTTGGATGATATTCTTTATGTTCGTACTTTCCTAGGATATCACTTGCATAGTCTTCAACAATATCATGAAACATATCACGTAATATTAGTATCATATTTGGTTGATAAGTAGCACTAATATTTGAGGCCAAAAGACATGAATATATAATAGAAAGTTCCCCAAGGGGTGATAAAGGATATTTTATGCTAGTCTTTTGGTGCAATCGATATCTAGTTGTATTTAGAAAATTCATCCACTTGGGACATCTCATGGCCAACTATCAAATCCACATAGTAATACAAATATTGGGGAGAGGAAAATAATCTTTTGGGAAAGCTTTGTTGATATCTCTATAATCAATGCATACCTTGATTCCTTTAGTCTTCTTGCTTACTAGAGCTATATTAATATCCACTTGAGATAATCAATGAGTCAAATGAATTTGACATCTAGTAGCCTCTAGAGTTCCTCTTTCACAAGGAGGGCCAATTGAGGGTACATTTTTCTTAGCTTTATCATGCTAGTTTAGTATTGGGTCATACCACAAGGTGGTGGACGAATGAGGATGGGTCCTGTAAACACCTAAAGTCTGACCTTACCCAACCACACCTAATTTTAGCCTATCCTAGCCTATAATTAAATAATTATTCATTATTTATTTAATTACTCTCATCCTTTCCCATCTTTACTCTAATCCTTTCATTAAATAAATATTTATCATTTATTTAATTAATTTCCCTTCACACGATCCCATTAATTAAATAAATACTTTTATTTAATTAATTCTCCTTTATCCTCTATCCTTATCCATTTAATCCTAGCCCTCAATCTTGTTCACATGAGATACCAAAACCTTTTAAAGTGAAGGTACAGAGGATTGATAAAAATTGCAAATAGAAGTGTTACCTATTTTAAGGAGGCTATGAAGATTATGCCTTACTTGTTGGCAAGAGAATGCATTCTTATAAATAGTAAGATGTCCTTAAATGTAGAAGCTTTTGTAGACACCCCAAAATTGACCACTAGTTATTGACTCATATAATTAATTAAATAAATATTTAATTAATTATTTTTTGTAATTAATCACTTTTTTCTATTCTCGTAGAATTAAATTATTTATTTTTAAATTAATCTATTCTCATTATTAATTAAATAACATACTATTTAATTACCTTCTCACTTCTTCTAAGGTTAATTAATTATATCAAATTAGTTTAATGAATAGCCCTCTTCACTAATTCTTCTCATCTTGATAATTAATTAATTAACCTTCATTAACTACCATTAACATTTCTTCCAATTTTAAATTCATCAAATCACCAAACTTGCCATCACCTAATAAGTGCCCACTTAATTCTCACACATGTGTGAGCATGCCACCTCAACCCTTTCATTTTCTCACACATGTGTGAGCACTCAAGCATGTAAGCTTGAATCACTCTCGTGTCTCCACCTCATCTTGTATCATATAACCTAGGCCCACTATTTTTCTCACACGTGTGATCATGATCTCATATGTGTAGCCACCTTGTTTCTTCCCCTTTTCCTTCATAGCCACCATATTTCTTACACATGTGAGTACACCTAGCTCTTACATCGATGACACTTGTCAATCCTATGCTTCCCCTTGTGACACTTATCATAATGCTAAGTTATCAATCCATGCACTCACTCTCATTTAGTCCTAGTCATCCATCAACTTCACATCCTATCCCTTAATTCTTATCACCATAGATCTGTAAATAGGATGTCATTTCCCTCATCCAAAGAAGATAACATTATTATGCCAAATCAATGTTGCACTTTTGAGAGCTAAAATCCATTATCCTAGTATGATTATGCTAGTTTGTTGAGCAATTCACACCTCAATGCTACAACTAACCATCAATTTCATGAGCAAATCAAGTGGAGAAATGGTACACTTCACTTCTTCAATCAAAGGAGCAAGGTAAACAAGGTATAGATTTCTTTGTGTTGCATTTGACTCGTTGCCTTTCATCCTTGTTTATTTCTTGTATTTGACTCCAACAAACTAAGAAAGTTATTGTCATAAAAATGGAAGAATGAAATTCTCAACCCTTAATGCTATCAACTCCAAGAACTATGAGGAGCTGACACAAAACTATAGAATGCCACTATCAATCTCATAAGAATGTTATTTATGTAGTTTTTACTCAAGAAGCCAAGGAGAGTATTGTAGAGTGCATAGAAAATTTAAATTACACAATAAAGATGAATAAATCGGTAGGAGGAAAGTTCAAGATGATTAAAAGGATCAAATGACTGGTGAGACTCCTTCCAATGGGTCATACAGTAGTTATACCCAATATTTTGGAAGTTGGAGCATCATTTATTTGATAGGAAATGGATGGTGTACAACTATAATGTCATAGGATGGACACACATAGACATCTACATGCCCATGTTAGCATCCAAGTATAATGTAGCCAAAAAAATTACAAAAAGAAAATAGAACAGTAAATGAGCACAACAAACACATACAAACATATAAGACAAGTTCAAACACAAAAGACACAACAATAGACTTAGCACTAGGAACCAGGTAGAGGCCAAGGGTTGGTTGAATGTATCCTAAAAACATGCTAAATGAGGTGGACACTAAAATAAGGGCAATTTATAGTGTCAATATTGTAATGTATGTAATTTTTGACCTTATATTTTACCCCCACTTTAAGAGCCTCGTGCCACTAGGTGATAACATTGTGCTAAAGTAAGAAATAGAATGTAGAAATACATAAAAAGGATATGCAATATTATTCAAGTAGGGAATCCATGTCCTTAAAATAAGACTTGTGAAAAAACATGTCAAGCAAACAAAACTTGTAACACAAAGGTGTCAAAAAACATAAAACCTACGAAACAAATGTGTTAGAAAAGGACAACTTGTTGCACAAATAGGTTAGCAAATTACATAAAATCTAACATGCATAAAAGAAAGTTAGAAAACACACACAAAGACATGAAGAAATTTCAAGAATTTTCTAGCATGCTCTATTGCTAGAAAATAGAAGGCATGATCCTAACATATTTTTTTGGTAGGAAAATGCAATGTATGGTTCAAGGTCTAGTGTATTCTATTCCTAGAAACCATATAGTGCGTCTATGAATCACATGTACTAGTATATTATATTGTTAGATGATTCAAAAGGAGTATAAAACTAGCTAGGATGAGTCAAATGTGCTAGTGTACTATGTTTCTAGGTGGCTTATAAGTAAATACAATATCACAGATTACAAGTTCTAGTGTGCTCTATTGCTAGGCAATCCTAATAAGGGTCGTTAAATCCAAGCATGTCTTGGTACTTGGGGCCACAAGCTATTGATGCTTCTAGGAGAGTGTTGATAGGGTGTGTCTATATGCATTTGCACATGTGAGTGTGGATATATGTTCCCATTAAAATGATTCCATAAATCAAAGACATCCAATTAATTTTAAGGTGGAAAATGGGGATGGAAAAAGGATCTCTAGGAAATATACATAAGATCATATGCCCCAAAATAGTTGATGTGTTGCCTCCAAGAAGAGGGAAAATGATAAGATGTTACTAAAAAAATGGCACACCAAAAACCATGTCCAAGGAATGACATAGGTAAGAGGAAAGACAACACTGCATGAAGACACACAAAATATTTGTATTCCTTGATATCAATATATGTTTGAGAGATAGACAACCCTTTAATATTGGTGGAATTGTCATCATTCCCCAAGACACACAAAACTACATGCACAAAGGAAGAAAGTACATAACAAATAACTAATGATTTTTTTTGGGTCAACATGAGAGATATGCCTAAATGCCCCTATACTTTGTATCATCCCCAAAATATTGTTAAGAAAATAGTGTACACATAGGAAGCATGCCAAGTACAAATAGAGGAAAGTAGCATTGTGTTCCTCCTATATTCAAGTACTTATAAGAGTAGCACGGGTCCTCTTGGGGGAACTAGCATACACAAACAATCACATTCACCTGGGAATACATATAAGAGCATATTCAAGACACACAAATTATCTAAACATAAAGTATACACACACATTACAAATGAAAAAAAATAGGATGTCTAGTCATTGAACTCCTCATCCAACAAGTAATCCACATCCCAATTGTGACTATTTAGGGATGCAAGATTGTCAGGTGGTGGAAGAGTCAACATAGGAAGAAAGTAGAATAAAGAGATATAGAAAGGGGGCATCCTATAGATGTGGAATGATCATCACCTTGTTGGATGTTCATGAAAGAAATGATAGTCAACAAGTGAGTGAATATTATTGACAATGTAGGAACATCAACAACTGAGTAAAAAAGACACCCATCAACCACATGGGTTAGTGGTTTAGGCAAAGCATATTCCACTAAGTTTGATCCTCCACAATGCCAATAGACATGAAGGGACCATGATCAAGAGGCTATGGCGAAGGAACCACCTCAACTAAAGAAAGAACAATTGCATTAGAGTTTGGAGGAGATGAAGGTGTTAACTAAAGGTGAGGTAGGGTTGGGTAGTGTTCAAATTTGCATTTTTGGGGGAGAGAAAGAGATGAGACAATGTCTAGGTTGGAGGGTTTTATGACATCAAGGAAAGATTGATAGTGAGAATGAGTAGGTGGGGTAAGGGATGTGAGGAAGGAATTAGGGAAAACATGGACATTGGGTAAGTCAATAGATTGAGGAGTGGGAGAAATATCAAGAAGTTGTGGAATAAGAGGGGGAAGAGTAGGTTGGAAAAGAAACACCTCAATGTTTTTTTTTAAATAGCAATTACTTTTTCTTGAGGGTCTTTGGGTGGGCAAGAAGTAGGTTGGGTAAAACAAAAGGTGATGTGCTTAGGAGGTTTAGGAGATTTTCTAGACTTACTTTCAAAAGTTGATGAAGATGGATGTTAACACTTTTTTATTTCCTTTATCTTATAGGGGTGGAGGGGAGAAATAGAAGTGTGGGTGAAGTGGAGGAGCAACTAATGGCATAGATAGTGGAGAAGATTGAGGCATAACCAGTGAATTGGCAGAAATAAGGGGAGAAGCATCCTCTTAAAGACATAATTCTAGTATAGGTGAAAGAGAATATTAGTGTGAAATTTAGGTGGGCTTGAAGGAGTTGGCAAAAAATAGTCTAAAGAAAAGTGACCTAAAGTAGAAAGTGGCTAATATGAACTATGGGGGATAGTGACAACATGGCCTTCACATGGGAAATTTAGGCATTGGTGAATGACCAAATTGACAACATGCATTGCATTGAGCCAAGGATAGCCCAAGAGAATGTAATAATAGTCTAAAGTGGGGATAACATGACATGGGGTATTAAAGCATTTAGCTCCTACTTAGATGGGGAGGGTAATGGAGCTAGGAGTGGAGTTAGAAAGACCATTGTGCATATGCAAAGAGATATATGAGGGAGAATACAAATCCCTCTACAACCTATTGATGTATAAGTAGTTTGCAACTTGTTCACGAAGCTCACAGGATCCACCATAACTCCATAGATGGTTTTATAGTGAACTTGTATAGTTTTGTATTTTTTAAATTAACCCCTTAATATATACATACTTTATTGCAATCAATTTCATTCTCCCAAAATGATTTAACACATTAGAATGGAATGTTGATTAACAAGTTCCTCAAGGTGTAAATTGCTTGTGTTCATAGTTACATAAGTGTGATTATTTTAGAGAGAGAGAGTATGCTTTGATAGCTAAGATAATATTTGTAGATTTAAAGACCAGTATTTCTATAGTGTGACACTATTAATTGCAACTTCGAGATTATTAGTGTTGATCATTATTACTAACAGTTAAATGATATATACTCATTAGATTTAAACATCAAATCACATGATGCTCCATTGGTGCATCAACAAACCATGACTTAATACACAATTGTTGGTCTAATCTCTTTTGGGGTCTTTCATGGCACCTCAACAAAAACATGTTGATGTGGCATTGTATATGATAACGTGGACTTGAAACCTTAGATTTAAGTGAAGGACTTGTTAAGTAAGTTGCTATGAAAATTTTGTGAGTAATTTGGAATTATCATCTATGATTTTGAGGGCCAAAAAGTTTGGGTACACAACTATTGGAACTTGTCCCCTAATGAACATAGAGAAAGGAAAATGTACCTATAATTGTTTTATTTCTTCAAAGTACAATCATCTCACCCCATTAAGTACAAGTGTAACCAAGACCAAGGAAATACCTAGCAAAGCCTTAGCGCATCATGAATCACATGTTAGTTTTTGCATCTCAACTGCAGTTGTTGACAAATGGAACTCTATAAATATAGTTGCTAAACTTTCCTATTTTTAGCCGGTAGGCTATATATAGAGTGAACTTTCAACTAAAACCTGTCTCATGTCGATATACAGACTTCTTTGGCCAGGATACAACCCTCGCCAGAATACAACCCAGGTTCGTCGGTAAACAAGTTTTTTCCACCGAAATCTAATCGTCTTATAATGTTGAGCATCTTAAACACAGCAGCGACATACGGCGTCTGGGCAGAGCAAATTTACAACCTAACTTTACAGTCATGCATCAAATATGGGCTAACGATGATGACAAACCATTGAGCGTTAAACTCCATGGAATGGAGCTTTCCGGACATTTCCCAAGTGGCTTGAAGTACTGTGGGAGTTTGAATAACTTGGATATCTCTAGCGATAGTCTTTCAGGCACAATCCCAAGAGATCTCTGCAAATGGCTTCCCTTTCTTGTGCAAATTGATCTTTCATCAAACTAGTTTACCGGGTCAATAGCCCCGAGCTCGCTAATTGTACTTATCTGTCTGTCCTCCACTTGAATGACAACCAACTTAGCGGCTCAATCCCATGGGAATTGACACGGCTGGAGCAGCTCAACGACTTCAATTTTGTAAATAATATGTTTACTGTGCCAATACCCGCTAAGTAAGCCTCTAATGGCACCGATCTCTTTGTGGGTAACACTGCACTCTATTAGAAACCCTTGGACAGGGGATGTTTAGGATTGTCGAATTCGGTGAATCCAGTGGTTGTTGCTGCGTTTGTGCTTTACGACATTGTGATTGTTACCTGGATCATTCTCGGTATTCGCTGTTGGATTTCAAGGCAAGCATCTCGAGGATCGCCACTACCGCCATTTAAATAGTCCCTTGATCATGTACAAATTCGGAGGTCCAAAAAAGTTTGTTCGAGAAGCCCATAAAAAAGATGAGTGGGTGACCTTGCGGATGCCACCCACAACTTCAGCGAAGACAACACCATATGGAGTGACACCACAGGAGTGTACTCGAGGATTATCTCACAACATTCAAATACACACGCCCCAAATAAAATTAAATTTCCGTCCTACACTCAAATTTCACTCTATATTTGCATCAAATGTGTAAACAATGAAATTGAGGGGCTTCCTCTCTGTCAATCAGCCATTTGAGCTGCTCGAAATCATCGACCTCGCAAGGAAGAGAAAGGGGTCCCCTTTGATCGTACCCAAGTTCCTTCTCTGCCTCCACTAGCGGCTTCGTAACAAAGGGATGGGATAAATATAGTATTGGAATCACATAGCACTACTGCTCGTGGCCTACTTGAATGGACACGCAGCCCATTCAAGTAAAAATATTGGAAGGCAGCTCTCGTCTTCAGCACCCTCAAGAACATACTCACTTCTACAGGCAGCTTAATTTTCCTTCTTTCTAAATTGTAATCGCTTCGTATGTACAATCCATATCTCTCTTTTCGAGATTGTATGTTATATTTTAAGGGAGAGGACCCAATAGTTGTGCACCCTAACTTCGTGCTTCTAATTATCCCACGTGGAAATTTCAAATCACTCCCAATTTTTTACAACTTACTTGGCAAGTCCTGTGTTTATAACTTTTGTTTCAGGACCACATCATCAAATATGATGCCACGTCATCATGTTTTTAATCAAAGTGTCCAAAAAAGCCCCCCAAAAAAGTGAGACCAATACTTGTGCATTCACATCATGGGTAGTTGAGCACTGATGTGGCATCACATGAATGGTTGCTTTTTAGATCAAGGAATACATTTTGTTTAATTATGGGTAGTCAAGTCACAACTATTGGGCATTATATAAACTACTATCACAACTATTTAAACATGCTCAACTACTGGGTCCTCTCCCATAGCATGGGCAAACTTGGAATGTTTTTTAGTGATTTGTAAACATAGGTCACACTCAAATGTATTTTATAAACTTTTATATCACAATCTCATCACATGTTAGGTTTACTTTTGAACTTAGTCATAAGATAAAATCTAGATTACAAGTTCGAGTGGAGTGCATTATAAGCCACTCAAATGTATCATATATTTTTAGCCGATAGGCTATATTATGGATGGGCTTTTAGCCTGAAACATGTCTCACGCAATGAAACAACTCCCGGTTGTCGTTAAACTGTCAATGGTTTGCTGGTTACTGGTTCCTGTGGATGAAATCAGATCTCCCCTACAGCCGTTGCTTCAATCTACTCACAATAAATGAAAAGTAGATATGTTCACTTTAAATGCGTTCAAAATATGTTCAACCCCACCGCCTTTCATCACCGCTTGAAGTTTTTAGCCGATAGGCTATATATGGTATGAGCTTTCAGCAAAACCTGTCTCACGTGCTTGAAACAGTCTCACGCCCTTAAACTGCTCATCATAAATCATTTTCGGTTACAAATTTCCGCTCCACGTTCAATCTCACAGTTGTATAATATTGTATCAAATCTGCACGAAATCATATCAAATCTGCATGGTGTGTAACCTTCTATTTTATTCTGGGCGGTGAGTGGCCTGCAGAGCGTGGCGGTTGCGCTTTGCGGGTTTCAAATGCTTGCCCTCTGGAAAACGAAGAATCAATGGAGAAGAAGACACTTCCTCTCATATCATGTCTACTGGAAGAGATCCTCAACCGTGCTCCAAGCAAGGGCCGCAACACATTATTTTGTAAGGACACTAATACATCTGAAAGTTCACTTTTGTGAGTAGATCCATAGACATGTAAAGAGCTCTGCAATTTCTTGTTCCTCTGCAGATTCTTCTGGCTGTGCGTCTGTGAATCCCCCTTCCAAGTGGGTTCTCTTATTTCAACATGATGGGCTCCAGCGTAAACAAAATTATGCCTCCAAAGAGTCACTGAAATCTTTTCTGGTGTCCATGGGAACTGACTTGGAAGAGAATTTCTTCATCTGTATCAATCCGGAGCAGCAAAGGTTCGATGCTATGACCTATTCATGCTCCACAAGCGGTTACTATGCAGTCACAGGGTATGCTCCTCTTCTCGCCATGAAAAATTCCCATACCCATTTGCAATTTCAGCTACCCAATACAGACAACGAAGTGCTTCAATATGCTTTGACCCGCTAGCAGATGGAGGCAATCATTCAACTCAAATACAAGCCAGTAGTGTTGAATGACTGTGGAAATTGAAATGAGCGTTGATAATGTCAGGTGCAGTGTTATTCAATTGGCATTTGGGAAAACAACTACAGTTTCAAAAGAAGGGCATTTTCCTTCCAGAATAAGCCTGCGCCTTGCCCCTCATGATGCTGCCCAAGTGCTAATGGTGAGCTTGAATAAATCTTCTGCCAACCCAGTTAAAAAGGTGACTTCACATAGGATTTTTCTTAGTACTGACTACCATTCTAAATTTCCCAACTATGTAAAATCATTGTCTCTCAATGAAACTAATTTTAGTACTAATCATGTGAGTAGTTGGAAATTCGAGCAGAGTAGTGAAGGGAAGCAGGGAATTTTGTTCAATCCTAGAATCATGTCTCGCAATAATCTGTAGCTCTGAGATGTTACTGATATCAACAAAAACTTTAGGTTCTATGTTATTGTAGATTCTAGTACTTGTGTTACCTACTACCAGCTTGGGTTCAACATTTTCCTCAACAGCTTTTTCCAGAGCCCCCAAAATCTCATTCAAGGTGGATGTGGGTGTTCTAGAATCTTCACATCTTTGTCTACAGAATTTGGAATCTGTAGAAAGTCCAGTTGGATTGTATTCAGGCAACTTATTTGGGTCAGAAATTTCATTTTTTTCCAAAAGATGTTGAGACCCAAGTCTTCTAAATCAACATCCCCTGCAAAACTTTTACAAACATCAGAGATGGGTCGGTAGCCAGTACACCTGCATACATTCCCTGCAATGGCTTTCTCAACTTCCAAAACCAAATTTTTTGAAAAGCCATGTTTATGATCACGGTTTCATTTGGATTCAGCCTGACGAAGAGCATTATAAAGAGACATACACCATCCTGGAGTGCAGTACCCACACTATGATGCATGAAAACCTGCAACCCTTTTGTGGATAGCATGATGTCCATCCCTGCAATTTCCAAGCCCTTCAGAAGTTGTGATGGAACAACCATCTATAGATCCCAATAGTGTCAAGCTCGAACTTACTGAAAATTCATCTGTCTCCTTTGTATTAGTGTTGTATTTCGATAAATGCACAACACAAGCTCTACATCCCCCTGAAAACTATAGACGACTTCAGCCCAAATTGGTCTGTAAAACCTGTCAAAGGGTATTTAGTATCTACTAATTTAGATGCTTGTTCATATCTGTTTCTACTTCTAAAATAAATTCATCAAAACTTATATGATTGTCTACGAGTCTCTTAAGGCTTTCTAAATACTAGATAAAACAAATTGTCCAAAACTTAGTTGGGTTTTAGCTGTCATTCTTAAGTTTTCACTTGTTAAAATATGAAGTTTGTTGCAAGCCATTCTTAAATATCATTGGATCTTATTTATGTATATATATATTTTTTATCCTACCACAGGAATCTTATTTATGCACATTACATAGTATATAAAATTGAATTTAGATTTCTTACAAATCTTTTAATATTGAAGAACAGTGTTCTCAAGTGGGTATGTCTACAAATACATCCTTAAAACCATTTTCTCTAGAAAAACAATAAACAAGACAAACATAAATGTTTATGTAAAGCAAAACAAGCTATAGGATATACAATTTAAATTAGATTTTGTGTATGATAAGGCGTACCTTCTCCACAGCCAAGTTTGGCTGCTTTGTAGTGAGTATGATATCGAATATAAGAAAGCAGAGTAGTTGCTGGGTGGATTTGAGATAAATCTACTTCAGTCCTTTGCCCATTCAGCACAAAAACTAGACAATTTGCATTTGCTAATGCATGATGTCACAACTTCTTTTACACTCTCTCAATTGAATGTTAAAGTTTTCAGTGCAATTTAAGGTCTTTAACACTCTCTCAGTTGAATGTTAAAGTTTTCACTGAATGTTAAAGTTTTCATTGCAATTAACTTCTTTTACACTCTCAGTTGAATGTTTTTCAATGCAATTAGTTTTAGCGATATGTGTTAAATAAGAAGAGACAGTCAAATCTGTAATTGTTCAATGGAATTGAATTTAGGGAGCCGTCCCTATGGACTGCCAACCGCCAAGAAAACAGGGACATTTAGCATTCACTGATTTCTCACTTTTTAAAATAATAATAATATTCTTTTTCAATGATTTCTGAATTTGATTGTGTGAGAATTTTTACATCAATGTTTCAGATCACACGCTTGATCCATCATGAGGATGAAAGCAAAGAACTTAAGGAGAAAAATATTTTAATCAAAGATTTGTGGTTCAATTAATTGAATACAATTGACGAGGTGATTGATGAAAGCAAAGAGTTTAAGGAGAGAAAACATATTTTATTAAATAGATATTTTTTTAATCAAAGAGTTGACAATTGATGAGGTGCCTGATGAAAGCAAAGAGCTTAAGGAGAAAAATGATATTTTATTAAAAAGATATTTTTTTAATCAAAGAGTTGTGGTTCAATTAATTGAATGCAATTGATGAGGTGATGACACGTTAAAAGATATCTTAGTGTCTATTTTTAATAGATTTGTATTACACTTTTGAGTTGTAATTTTTTAAATGAAGTATAAATTTACATGAATACAATTTCACAAAGTGGAATGTCTTTATGCAAACAATTATCTTATAGACTATTAAAATAATTCAATTGAAAAACATTTCTTCATAAAATATTATTATGTGAGTATTATTATATGATCAAAGATGCTCTTACAGTGTAACCCCATTTTCTAATTAAATAGCATAGATTTTTTATAACAATTACAAGTAGAGAGAAAATCAAGATTCTCTTCCCACATTCAATTAAAGCATACCAATTACAATTACCCGAGATTTTAATTTGATAATATTAAAAGATTTATTGTTAATTATTTGATAATTAATCCAAAAACAAGAATAAAAGAATTTTTTAATCGGTTCAAAAGGCTGCCATGTGGTGGTAGAACCAAATATAGGGAGATTGATTTTGGTTTGTCTTAGATATTTTTGTTTGATTTTGCTTTGTCTTAGATATTTTTGCTTTGTGTAGGGTTTTGTAATATTCTTCCTACAAACTCTGTCCATTTTTTTTAAATAGGCTTGTTGACAACACGACACAAAATGTGTAAAATCTTGAAGTAAGTCACATCAGTATGTTTTTTTGGAATTTCTATATGGATGGATTTTTTTTTTTAATTTCATTCTAAAACAATCGTGTTTTTATCTGTTAAATGGAGGCATTGGTACTGTGGTTTTGTCTATGGCTATTTTTAGTTAGGGTTGAAAGTAGTCATAGAGGTGGGTTAGCTGGCTTACATTCACTCTCTCACCCACTCAGTGGTAAAGGTTGGGGGTAATGGGGATCCTTTTATAAGTCCCCTGCTTAGTAAGTTTCTTGTAGCTTCTGTAATTTGCAGGCTTCCTCTTTTTCTTGTTTATTTTTTAAAATAATCTATTGTTTTCTTTTTAAATTAAGGAATGGTTCTTCGGTTCTCACACCGGAAAAACAACTACTAGGTAGTTGAAATATTCCTCGCCACATGACTAGAAACAAACTTGAACTTGCAACAAATATTTTTATTTAACAGGGGCATTACAATTTGCAATGAAAGAAATACAATCACTTCCTCTTTGATATATATAGTATCCATCTAAAGGGAAATTGTGCCATGGGCGAATCAAATCATTCCCAAGACACTCAAAAGTTTAGAAATAGAGAATACGAACAATATCTTCAAAAATGCAGGGGAAAAAGCTAATTATAAATAGGATTATAATAAATGTTTGTATTATAGGAACATGGTGCACAAGCTTATGGAGGTTGATTACACACTTGAGAATTGTATGTGGCTAAATGTGACCAAATTTGTAAATAGCAGTCATTTGTCGTATGACTAACATATTGCTATTACTGAGTGTGCTTCTATTTAAAATCCTTTGAAAACTCATGAAAATCTTCTTTTTGCTTTGTGGCGAAATTTCATTTATGTGTAGTGAAATCACTTCCATTTATGTGCATTAGCATTGTTGTATGGCAACCATGGTTCAGTCTATTGAGTTCACTTTCCATTATGACTATATATTGAGTGCATATAATTTCTATCGGCGTAACCCTTGCACCCCTTCTGGTGCAAGTGCTAGTTAATAGGTAAGTTTATTATTATGTTAATCAAAATAAACAAACTAATAAAGTATGATACAAAATTCAGAGGGAGAAATGATAGCTTGAAGACAAATCATCAATCTTAAGATTGTATTTAAAAATTGTATACATAAAAATACTATTCTATACATAAGATATTGTAAATTAAATTGTATCTTTTATTCACATATAAAATTTTACTCTCTAACATATTAACTTATATATAATTTCTAAAGGGTTATATAATTTCTAATGGCATAACCCTTGCACCTCCTTCCGGTGCAAGTGCTAGTTATAATTGGGCCTCAGACATGTCTATCTTGTTCGCTGGCATTATTTGGTACTACAGAATTGTATCAATATACTTTCACAGCTTATTGACTATATGACTTATATGATCATTTTTAACATTGTTGCCTATTGAGCAGAAACTCTTGCATGCTGACATATGCTCAAAAATCCATTTAGTTTATTTTCCTAATGTTTAAACAAAATCAAAACAAACTTCGTAAAAGAAAATGCGAGAACAACTTGAATCCCATTCTCTTAATTATTAATAACTAAAGATTAAATATATTCTAACCCACAGAACATGTAGTCCAATCATTAATATAACTGTTTTGCATTTAGCTTGTCCAACAGTATCTTGTTTAACAATGTTGGGTTCGCCTTTCCTTTTGAGACCTTCATAATCTGGAGCAACCAAAACAAAATTAAAATTTTAAATCAAAACATGTCCAAGTAATGATATTGAAAGTTGCGAAAAAGTTGACCACAAAGATTAGAATCAAATAGAACTTAAAAAAAGAAGACTTTCTGTAGTTTTATGTATCACAAGGAGATCAGAATAATTACAAAATAAAATATCTTTGATGCTTCCATGTGAGAATTAGCTTGTGCAAAAAATCCACCATTTCTAGAACAAGTCAATTTATGAGGTCCCATGTAAATGGAATAGGCACAAATGAAAGTGAAAGAAGTGATGCTAATGCTGATATTATTGAATTAATAACTTGACATGCTCACATAATCAATGGATCAACTCTGGGATTCTACTTTTTCTTTTTTTTTCTTTACACCATTCAAAATATTTCATTATATCCCGTGATAGCAATGTGAGATGAAAAATCTCCTGTAGAAATTGAAGATCCTTAGGATTGGCAAATGAAATTCAGAGAGTTGTGGTCGTTTATCATGGCTGTGGTTGTTCCCCATTTTCCTTGTACAGTCTTAATTACAAAAGATGATTCCTAAGTCAAAGTGTAGTTTGAGAATGTTAGACCTAGAAAGAGAAAATGCTTCCAGTCCAAAGAAAATACCAATGTAAAGAAATTGTGACATTCATTCTTTAATTTGAATTGCTACTATTAACCATTGGACATCATTTGACTAACTTCATCAATACCTTAACATGGTCATGGATTAGCAGCTACTATTAACCATTGGACATCATTTGACTAACTTCATCAATACCTTAACATGGTCATGGATTAGCAGCGATACTTCACTTGAAAAGATTTCTTAAAAAGGTTTGTTTCCCCATTAAGATATTAACAATAGCAACTGGTCTTATTGCAACTTCCAAATTAAAGATTACACACATTGATTTTTCCCCAAGTTATCATTAAACTAATGGAATTTTAAATGTATTTAAGCTAATAACAATCTTTCACCAAATCCCTTTTTGTGGAGGATGGGAAAAACAGGGATGGACAAAGGGAACACCAAGAAGTACCCTTGAAATACTAAGAACAATATGGGAATAGAATTGTGGTTTAGGGTCATGGAACCAAGGGGTGGAGATGCGTCCCCACAGAACATAGGAACTTAATATGTTCTAATTTAGAATGCATACATGTTTTTACAGCTTGGAGTTTCATTAATAGATTACAAAAGACATTAGGATAACCTGGAAGATGAATATTTTGAAAGCAATAGTAGAGACAGCCTATATTTGAAGCCACCTAGAGAAAATACAGAATGAGCACAAACTATTCATTGGCCTCAGTGACCTATCACTACCCATTAGGGAGGTTCGTCATATCAATGACATTGATAGGCCATGAGATGTGCCATGTGCGAGGTCTGTCTAAACACCTCATTGTACTCCCATTTTTTATTTTTAGTTGGAATCTCAATTCTCTCTCCTCATAATTGAATTAAGACCACTTACATGACTTTGTTATGGCAAGTTTCAGCAAAAATATGGAAACAAAATAAGTTTTGGGTTTTTAGGCTACAAATATTGATCTTATTTTATGCATAACTTCCAAGGAACTAATGACTGATTATAGAAACCGTATAAGTATAAATCCTCAAAAAACCTCAAAAATCTTCAGCCGAAACGATTTTTTCCCCAAAAAATCCCAATTTAATCAGCCATGATTTTCAACGATTTTTAAGAGTTTAAATCACGAAAAAATCGCATAAAAATCATGAAAAAATTGCCCAACCAACCTGTCACGAGACTGTAACTGCACGAAACCACTATTTAATTGGGTTTTTTTGTTGATTTTTAGCATTGAACTGAGTGTTGGCCACTGGGACATAGTTCACCATCAAAGATTTGCTAGATTTCATCAGTTTGCTGAGGCAAATCATAGGCAAGTGACCTTGAATGGACGTATATTTCTAATAGATGTTAAGGACATTAAAATAGAGACACATTCTTTGGTATGCTTCTACATTTGATGTTAAGGACATTAACATGGAATGGTTAAGAGATGTGCTGCTTTTTCTCTATATTCTACACTACGGTCATTTTCCTTAGGCTCGTAGTAATGCTTTCTGATCCGGAGGATCTTCGTCAAAAATTGAAGTTTCTCTTTTATCTTCAGAATCAGCATCATCAGAAAGAGGGCAAAATTCTGACTCCAACGCAACTTGAACGGAGTCAAACAGAGCTACGAAGCCCAAGATACGCTCAGTCAAACCTTGGTCAACCTTGGAGCCAAGTCAAAGAAAAAAGGGCCAAAAATTGACATCGTCAAAAGTGGTCAAAATCGGTGTCAATGCAAAGATCTCGTCGTAAGCTTTCCAATGACGTTCGTTTCATGGAAAACAGAGTCCGTTTGCACGAGATATAAGCAGTCAAAGTTGGGTTGACTTTGCTGACATCAGCATGGTACAGTCAACAATCCAGTCAGTCGACATGTCATTGTCCACGTCAGCATTCCAGTCGGCATCCATGTCAGCATCAGCCACGTCATCAACACAGTCAGCATCCTTGTCGGCGGTATTGGCCAATAAAAATCTGACACGTGGCACCCTCCCGATGCGACACGTGTCTAGCTTCAATCTCCTTCTGATGAGCGGTTTGTTTGTTAAAAGTTTATGGTTGGGGGTCGAACCCCCAACCTCATGCTTAGCATAACGTCCTCCTACCAATACGCCACCAAATCCGCGCTTAACTATATTATCATGTCGGTTCGTTTTGTTACGTTAGTGAATGACATTTGTTTATTAAATGAATGGTGGAGGGTCTCGACCCCCTAACCACCACCTGTTGATATGATTTTTGTGACTACACCAACACAGAATAAAGTTTCCCAACAAATACTCTATTCTCTCTTGAACAAAGTATTCAGCATGCTAAGATTGCGAGAGAGTTCATGCTTTCAACTCAAGGTTCCGATAATGCAATAGAATACCCTCAATTGGCTCGATGTATTTTTGCTGGTATTTCAAGGGGACTTACACAGTTGTTCGATAGCTGATAGTAGACAGCCGATTAAGGGCTTTCATGTAATTCGTATGATTTGGCAGGTAAGTGCAAATTTCCTAATGCTAACCAGAAATGAACTGAATTTAAAATGAGTGTAGGGTAGGGCCTAAGAAGTTTATGTTCTATCTAAGGAAGGGACGTGGGATCAATCTCAACAGACTTTGACCAGACTCTGCTCCACTTCACGTTGGACAACTTACACAAAGCCGGTGCAATCTTCAAGGGAGTGACAAGAGCTTTTCAAGTTATAACTCAACATGTAAGTACCATCAGAACAACGCATACAAACACCTAAATCACAATCGAAGTTAAGTTTGTAATGTTTTCCAGTTGACCACACAAGGCAAACTTGCCGTCAGCAAGCCGCTAGTGGTATGGATAAAAATGAAGTTGTCTCGATTGACACCACAAATCCATAGCTAACATCTACTTGCATGAAAATGAAAACTAGTCTACTTTACGCTACTTGAAGTCGAAGGGATGAAGAAATATTGCTAGCTACTCATAACAAAGATGAATTCACCATTCAATGAAAGATCTTTTATTACAATAGTTTTTCGCAACAATCTCTTACAAAGTTTTCAAAGGAAAACTTTCCTTCTTCAAACTACGCTATGCTAAGATATTACAACTAAAGTGTCTCTGCTCTACTCTCTAACTGATCTCTAAGCTCTACTTCTACTAAAGTACAAATGAGGGGGGATGCCCCTTTATATAGCTGGCCAAGTCCAACGGACGGCTCCAATTACAAACGGCTGGATGGCCCAGATGGTGCCACCTCAGCCCTAAACAAGATTCACCCTAAAAACCGCCACCAAGAGGAGTGGGGTAACAAATGAGCCATTAATGTCCATCTTCTAGAAGATTCCTGTCTGGAAACGCGTTCACATTGCTTCATTTCTTGGACTGGTACGGCAGGCACGCTCCTGATCTGACTTTAAGGTGGCAACCTCCTTCTCTTGCTTGATGATGACTTTCCGTCGTTGTCATTTTTCTTCAACTTTGAAGTACTTGCTTGGGTTTCCATTTTTTTTTTCATCCTGAGCTTTGAAAACATTTCTTCTTTGCCACTTGAGTTGGGCACATACTAAGTCTCAACACTTACCCATTTTCTCCAAATATTCGCTTCATCTCCCCAAGTCATCACCATTTGGTCTCGACGTTCCTCCTGCAAAACAAGCAAGGAGAAGAGCATCAGAACACCTCATAATATAAATCCACTTTACTTACCTGATTTTCATGCTTTGATCTTTGAGGTTTGAGTAATCTCTTCATCTAATAGGGTTCATCATTTTCCTCCAGCACAACTTTTGCCTTTAAATTCCTTAGAATATTTCCACATTATCATTCATCCCTTTAGGGCGCATCTGAAGACTTGAGCTTCCATTTTCATTCCTTAGAGAATATCACTCATCTTATACTCTTTGGGCGTACCTCATTTTAACACTTTGAAATCCCCCTGTGAAAATATTAGTTTAATTGCTCCCTTTTCATTTCACTGGGTGAAGCGTCCACTCTGATATTTCATCCAACTATGGCTTGAGAAAATTGTTTTCATCAGGAACTCGATCAAAAAAAATCATCTAGTCATTCAATTTCAAATTCATCACTTAAGGCATTTTATCCTCAAAACATCATTTATTTCTTGCCTTACAAATTTTTCAAATTTTCCCCCTTGGAAAATTCATTGTTTAAGTGCCCATCAAAAATCTCCACCCTGAAGGCCTCAGCGAATTGTGGAAGACTTTAAAATCCATTCCTCATCGTAGACGTCCAATACCCAAAAGAAAATTCCCTTCTGAAAGTGTCAAATTTATGTGTCTCCAAACGAAGGGGTACATTTAATTTTCAAATTTTAAACCTTAGAAAAATATTTCTCCATCAAATTTATCCTTATTCTTCACATCCGGGTGAATTTTCCTTGCTCGGCCTTGAAATTTTTTATCATCCTCATGAAGTCGGAGTATTCTTGACATATCCACAGCCAATTTTATTCATGCCTTAGCAAATTTTACTTCCTCCATCAACTTGGGCGTATTTTCCTCTAGAGGTGGAATTTAAATATTTATACTTAGAAAAATATTCTATCATTTCATCACTAGCATGGGCGCATTTGAGTTCTTGTCCTGCCATTTGCAAACATTTAGAAAATATTTCTTGGCTTCCTTCTCATCTTGGGCGCAATTCATGGGTAGAGCTTCCATTTTTTTATACTTAGAAACTTTTCTATCCATCCTCCTCTTCAAGGGGCGCATTTTACCCCTTGTACTTCTATTTCTAATGCCTTAGGAATATTCTCCCTCATGTACCTAACTTGGGCGCAAATAGGAGTGTCTACTCCAAGTTTTGAACACTTAAACACTTTCCAGTTCTCCCTACAAGTCAAGGGCGCATTTCAAGGTGTTCGCTTTGAGTTTTGAACACTTAGAAACCTTTTCTTGCCTTCATTCCTTGCTTGGGCGCAAATAGAGGGTCAAGCTTTCAATTTAAGTGCCCTAGAAAAATCCCATGTCTCACTTCTCCTTCCAGGCGCATCTGAGGGGGTCTCATTTCAAATTTGAAATACTTAGAAAACCTTTTAACTTCACTTCTTGAGCTGGGCGTATTTCCCACTTCAAACTTCCATTTTACTTGCCTTATTCAAATCAAGTCTCCTTTACCTTCTTAAGGCACATTTGGTAGGTGGAGCTTCCAGCTTTAGGGACTTAGTCAATTTTCAAGCTTCTTCCTTTCACTTTGGGCGCATTTCTACCCATGAGATTCCAATTCTCCATACTTAGAAATTTTCCCACCAATCTTAAGTTGCTAGGGCGCATACAGGAGGGTAGGCTTTCAATTTATAACACTTAGATTACTTTCAAGCTCTCCATGCAAGGCAAGGCGCATCAAAGGGGGAGAGCTTCAAATTTAAAATACTTAGAAGCTTTTCAAGCTCAAACTCCAAGTGAAGGCGCATTTGAGGGGGTCTCATTTCAAATTTTCATACTTAAACTTTTCAAGGCATCCTTTTCAAGTCAAGGCGCATCTTGCATGGTGAGTTCTTGATTTTCCACACTTAGATATTTTTCAAGTGCCTCTCTTTACCTAAGGCGCATTTAGGGGGTGGTGCTTCAAATTTCCATGCCTTAGTTGGATTTTTATCTTCTCCAGCAGCTTGGGCGCATTTGGGGCATCAAGCTTCAAATTCGAATGCCTTAGTATATTTTCAAGTCTCCCCTGCAAGTTTAGGCGCATTTGGGGCATCGAGCTTCAAATTCAAATGCCTTAGTTAATTTTCCAACCTTCTCTCACCTCAAGGGTGCACATAGAGGTAGCTACTTCAAGTTTGTGATACTTAGTAAGATTTTCCATGGCCCTTCTTGGGCGCATTTGCATGTGTGAACTTCAAATTTAAGTGCCTTAGAGAAATTTCTAACTCCTCTAAGTTTAGGCGCATTTTAGAGGGTGTGCTTTCATTTTCACATACTTAGAGAAATTTTCAACCTCCCTCAAGCTTGCAAGGGCGCATTTCAGAGGGTGTGAGCTTCCAATTTTGAAGAGTTAGTAGAATTTTGATCACCCCTTCCTCCCAAGGTGCATTTTAATGCTGGAGCTTCAAATTTGCTAGACTTAGTGAATTTTCATGCCATCTTCAAGCTTCTGAAGTAGATTCAAGGGTGTCAAGCCTTCATTTTATCAGACCTGGATGAATTTTCCAGCTTTCATCCTATTTAAAGTGAATTGTTCATGATGCCCCCCAACTTACCCTAACTTTCTAGTATTAGAAAGTTCTTCGCATTTCGTGCTTTGAACTGATTTCTGACTCCGAAAAGCCTGATTTTGCTTCGTTTCAAATCTCGGGATGTGATTGAGCTGTTGGGCCCTGATGCCTGCCTGTACTTGCTATTTTTAGCAACTTACTAAAAATAGCAATTGCTCAGAATGTCTTCAAATTTCACGTGCTGAATGCCTAAAGTGTGGTGGTCGTGACTAGATGTTGTCTTTGCATGATTGTCGTGTTTTGCCTTTAAATTTAGGAAACCCTAATTCCTCTGTACCAACCTGCTAAAAATAGTGTTTCCTTTTCCATCTTCTACAACTCCGTTTGACCTGAAATTCGCGCCATGGGGTCCTCATTACCTGCTTGACTTGTTCATTCTGACGCCTCGTGCTGACCTGCTATTTTTGGCATGTTTCTGGGGGTGGTTTACTATTTATAGTAACTGCTCAGTGTCATGACCTCCACAACTCCGTTTGACTTGCAAATCGAATGACATGCTCCTCATCGGGTGACTTGCCCACTCACACTAGCGCCTGATGCTGGTTTACTATTTTTAGCCAGTTTCAGGAACGCCTTACTATAAATAGTAAGTGCTCCGTTTGTCCTCAAATTTTACCGATGGATAGCTTGAAAGATGTTGATCGCAATGGGATACACCGGTTTTCGAAAAATTTGACATTCGACCCCTCATTTTGGGTCTCGAAGCTTGAAACCCTAATTCATCTTGCATGTGCCTCGAATGAGCTCCATTCAATTCCGTTTCTGTTGCATGTCACTGTGTTCGTGATTCTGAAGTGTTGGGCAGCTGTCGGAGTGTACTTGCTAAAAATAGTAAGTGGCTAAAAAAGTGATCAACCAGCTGCCAAATGATTTTGCATGTCAAACTGCACGAGAGATCTTGAAAAACCCAGAAAAACCTAGAAAAATCAACATGTGAGCACTGGCTAAAAATAGTAAGTTCCCGAAAAGTGACCGGTTCCATTTGCATGTTACCTTGTTGCGAAGCTCTTGGAAAACCCAGAAAGATTATGTTGACATGCGCTGGAAACTTCAACATGCAAACCCTGAAATTTGCCTCCGAAGGCAGAACTGCTAAAAATAGCAAGTTGTTCGTTTCTGCTCAAATTTTGCCGATGATGAGTTCAAAGTGCTCGAAACGTAATGCAGCTGTCAAAACGTGAAAATCCCGAGAAAACAAACCCCAAATTGACACTTACTAAAAAAAAGAAAATTGGCAAAATTCAGTGAAAATTCAGAGGGAGCCTGCCAGAAGCATACTGACTGCAACGTGAAGCTCAGATTCCAACTTATTTACTCCATTTGACTTTAAATTGACCAGAAAACTCAAAACCCTAATTCTATATACTTAGCCAAAATTTCACGTTTAAGCTCACAGACGGGCACATCCCCGAAAAGGCAGACAGCAAAAAAGAGAGACAGACACAGAGAGAGACAAAACCCAAGCCAAAAAAACGAGGAACGGAGCAAAAAAAAAATTAGGGGTCCCCATCTTGAATGGAGTGATGTGTGAAAAGGTCACAACACCACCCAAACAAAACGATTACCCACTATTGCACCAACAAACAACACTTAATATACAAGGGTGGCCGGTCGGTTTTGTCGACTGTTGGAAGCTGGTTCAACCCAAAAACAAATATTTAAGACTACTCCCTCCAAATTCAAAGATAATAATCCTTTTAAGGATTAACGACAAAACCTCCAAAACAATAATAGCCCAAGAATGAAACAATTAAAGGGCTTAAATTAAATTGGAGAATTTTTAGAATAATTTTTATAACAAAAGGGAGATTATTTTGAAGATATTATGTAAAATTGGAGAGATAAGGTGGATTTTGTAAATCAATTGGTTATTAGCCCAATTGAGTAAATTTTTTGTATAAAAAAGGGGGGGTTAGAGGCTTTAGGAGGACATTCAGGATCCAGATTATACATGATTCAGGTGTTGAAGACTTGAGATAATTTCCAGAGAGACGAATTGCTGATCCTGTACGTCGGGAGAATACTAGAATTTTGTCGTGCTTGAACGGAAAAACTTGTAAACAGATGTAATGCCGAATTTCTAAAGATATCAATTGGATCGGTCTACTCTTTGGAGAGGGGCCCGGAGATGTAGTCGTTCTTACGATGAACTCTGTTATCAAGTTGTTTGCGTTCTCTCTTTCTTGTGTCTCTTTCTAAATTTTGTCTTTTTGTCAATTCCATTAGTTTAATTATGTTGTGGTGTTGATTTCATTTTAGTAATTTGGAGATTGGAACTGTAATCATTATGCATTCTTTAAGTAATCGTCTTAGATCCTAAAACAGATCACTTTTCATCTATATAAATCCAAAGACACAATTTAGTGGGAAATAATAGACAATATCATAAATACTAAGTAAGGCTTCTAACTTATTTGTTTAACACATCTAAACCTTATAAGAGTACTTGCCAAAAGTAAATATAGAAAGCCAAACTAAACTGAAACAAAACTTTATTGGCTTGATATCAACCTAAAGAGGTTTGTTTTCTTTGAATTCTTGTGATTTTGACTATTCGAAAGATTTAACATTTCAAATGTCAACAATAATACCAATGTGGTTGTTTAGATTATCAAGGTTAGGTTGGGACAAATTTCCTTCTCAAATGCTAACAAAGTGTGATAATTTGGAGCTTCAATTCAACACTAGCCATAAATTTTAATGACAAGTGAGTAGGGTAGTGACAATTGTATAGTCAAGTGGGAAGCATAAGTATATACATAATAGTATATAGACATTCTTGAACTGAAAGCAAAATGGTTCCTATCGGAAAGATAAAAATCAGCCTATAGTGCTGAAAAAAAGGAATTGCAGCAGTATTTTATATCAAAATGAAGGAGTGTTTTGGTTATATTTAAATTTCCTATATATTTCGCAAGCTTAATGCATTGTTAATTGGTGAAAATCATTGCTTGAATGTATGCCCTGCACTTGTTTAGAAACTACATTTCATTTAGGATCATCATATATATGGAGGTTCAAAAGGCCTACAAGGAGTACAATAGCAGTACATGACGGCTTTAGACATATATAGTGTAGCATTCCATGCATGTTAAATAGGTATTAAGCAAAATAATACATGCCTTGAGAGAAGTCATGCCCTAGTCTTGTGGGCTTATCTTAATCCCTCTCAAAGAAGGCCTCATATATTTTCTCTTTTAACGATCCAGATAGATTTCAGCAGCAACCATCCCATTAAAAGGGAATGTTCCTTACGATTTGATTTTCCATTGAAACTTGTACTTGTAATCTCTCAAATTCTCAACTCAAAGTCCAATATTTTTAACTCCACCATCCACTTATATACAAAATCAAGGAAAATTTACTTGAATGATAATAGCTAAAATTGTGGCTCAAATAGTTGCTCTCTTCTTTTTTACTAGCAGGTCTTTATTATCTAATGGAAAAATATTTAACACTCGCTTTTCTCTTTTACAAATCTGCTAAAATAGTTATCAATGAGAACATTTCAATATCATTTATGGTCTTTTAAGATTTAAGATTTTGTTTCAAAAGCATTTTCTATTACTCAATCTTGAGCTATTTGATTCAAAACCTATTAAGCTGAACTTTGCAATTGCTTCCTTTGTCATATAATTTCCCTTTCACACAATTCATATGGTTCTCTTTAACATTGTTCTAGAAATTGCAAGTACTATTAAATCACAAACATGAACCGATTGCTTCCCGTTTTGTAAATTATGATGTTTGCTCAGCAAAGGAAAACTGTCTTTTTAATGACTTTCTCGAGCTTGACGATTTTGAGATCCTAGAGGCCAACTTGGATAGTAATGAGGTTGAACAAATTAGGTGAGGCTCCGAACCAAGAGCTTCATCATCAAGACCTTCAGCCCTCTAGCATAGCTCTATTTATAGTAGCAAGAGTCATTGGCTATGTTTGATTTTTTGGAACTTTGTACTTAGTTTATAGGTTGACTTTGTACAAACTACATTGTAATTGAAATTTTATCAACTGTAACCATCTAGTTATTATTTATGTGCTATAAAGTATGCTTTGTGCAGTGCAATGTAATCAACGATATGAATATAAACAAAAAAAAAAAACCTATTTTCTATAATTCATGGGTTAAATTCTATTTTATTTGCACTCTAGAAATGCCTTAAATTTCATTAAAAAAAGAAATTTTTCTCTTTTTTTACAATTTTTTACATTTTTTTTAAATCCTATTTTTTTCCAATTTTTTCAAGAAATCTTATACTTTTGGTTTGCCGATTTTTTCCCCAAATGGTTTTTACTGCTATGACAGAAACCAATCTTAGGAAATATCTTTAATTCTTAATGCCCTAGATGCGAGTTATAATTGATGTAAACCTATAGCCTACATAATTTCACCAGTTACCACCAAAATGAAACTTTCTCAGTAGGTTTTCATCCTCCACATATAAGGTTTAGTTTGGAATTTCAACAATTAGAAAATAGATGTTTTAAGGCTTGTTTGTAAGATTTCTCCAAGCGAGTATGCAATGACTTACAATCAGCCCCAGAAACCTGCATGAGAAATGTCTTTGCCAAGAAAAGTCTTAAATAAAAGTAGCCTAATTATAAGGGGTGGTTTCAACCAGCACATGAGCATTGTTCAAAGTTTCAAACATGTATACACCCTCTTTCTACGTTCTCTTTGAAACAGTAATATCTCTTCACCTATAACCTAAATATACTTTTCAATTAGTGATTATAACTGTATATTGTGACTATGGCTGATGTAAATGGTTGTTATGTTATGGAACACTTGGGAGTAAACTACATTAGATTAGTTTCAGTTTTAGTTTCAGAACATTTCAAGAGGTGTTGGTGCAATTTTGGTTATGGTTTTAGAGAGTGTTGCCATCAATGACAAAGGGGGAGATTGTTGAACATGTTTGTCATTGATGTCAAGGTAAAATTTCCGTATGATGTTTTGTTGAGGTACTTGCTTGCTTGACCTGCTTGAGCTACCTGCTTGTGTGCTTGAGTTGCTTGTGTGCTTAGTTGAGCTGCTTGAGCTCTTTACTTGCTTGGTTGAGCTACCTGGTTGTGTGCTTGAGTTGCCTATTTGCTTGGTTGAGCTGCTTGAGCTCTTTACTTGCCTGCTTCAGCTACTTGTATGTTTGGTTGAGCAGCTTGAGCTCCTTGGTTGCCTACTTGAGTTGCCTGGGTGTTTGTTTGAGCAGAGAGTGTGTCTGCATCAGCTTCTTTGGTGTCTACTTGTCAACAGTTGAAAAAGTTTGAAATACTGATTCACCCTCCTGCCACCCCCTCAATATTTCCTATGTGCTCTTCAATTGGTATCAGAGCGGGGTTCCTTCATAATAGAGCTTAAAAGCTTGGAGGTTGGTCCTGTTAGCACACAAGATGAATGCTCTTGAAGGGCTTGCAACAAATAGAGCTCCTTTGTTTGATGGCTTCAACTATGCTTTTTGGTGTGTTAGAATGCGAGCCTACCTTATGTCACTTGGTTTTGATGTTTGGAACAGCATGGTGCTAGGCTATACCATCCCTTCGACTCCTCCATCCACTGCTGATGAAAAGAGAGCTTTTGAAAGCAACACAATGCAATATTGTGTGGATTGTCAAAATCTGAATTTGTAAAAGTCATGCATTGTGACACTGCTCAAGCCATGTGGGATAAGCTCAGGAATGCATATGAAGGAGATGAGAAAGTAAAGAAGGCCAAACTTCAAACTCACAAAATGTAGTTTGAAAGTTTGAGAATGAAAGAAGAAGAAAATGTGGCTACTTATTTTCTAAGGGTAGATGAAGTTGTGAACTCCCTTAAGGGCCTTGGTGAAAAGGTTGAAGATAGTGTTGTTATTCAAAAAATCTTAAGGTCTTTACCATTAAGATTTGATGCAAAGATTTCTGCTATAGAAGAGATGGTTGACCTTGACAAAATGTCAATCGATAAGCTGCATGGTACATTGACAGCTTATGAGATGAGGACGAATACTAAATCTTCATCAAAGAAAGAGATAGCCTTCAAAGCATCAAAGAAAGGCAAACAAAAGGAACAAGTATCAAGTGACAATTCGGATGATGATTTTGATTCTGTGGAGGCACATTTCGTGAGAAAGTTGAATAAGGGTTTCCGATAGATAAAAAGACAAGTTGCCTTTCACGCTTCAATTGCGGAAAAGTGGGACACTTTGCAACAAAATACCCTTATGGGAAGAAAGAGGACAGCGATTGTGAGAAGAAATCAAAACATTCTAAGGAGTATCAAGGTAAGAAGAATAAGCATAAGAAATTTGCTAAAAGTTTTTATTCAAATGATCACAATAGTTCATCAAAACTTAGTGATATGTATTCAATAGAAGAAATTTTGTATATGGCTGAAGAAGTAAACTCACCTGAAATGAAGATGAAGATATAGATGATGAGCAATATGATGAAGCTAATGTTGATTTCGAAGCAAAACTAATTAGTGCTTTAATTGAAATTAAGAAACTTAGAAGGAAAAATCGAAACTTGAAGTTGCTGTTACAAGAAGAGGTTGATGCAAAAACGAAGACATCTCAAGCACTTGAGGAAGCTGAGAAGAAGATGGTTGATCTAAAAAATCAGTTTGAAGAAGCTGGAAAACTGATTGTTGATTTGAAGGTTCAAATCAACGAGACAAGAAGGATTGAGGAAGAAATCAGAAATCAGTTAAGGATTAAAGAATAGAATGTAGAGAGACTTGAAGCTAAGGTTGTTTCACTTAGAAACATAGACAAATCTCAAAACAGCTAAGTGAAGAGAAGAAAAATCAGAAATGTTCTATGTCATTGGACAAGATTGTTAGTGCACAAAGATCTCCTAGTGACAAAGGTGAAGTTGGATGTGAAAAAGGTCAATGTTCCAAGTCTGAAAATGAAGAACAACAGATAGGTAATGCTGATTGCTCAAAACATTTGCATTCCAATAACAGAAATAACACTTTCAAAAGACCTCCTATTCAAAGGAAAAATCATATGACTAGGTTTAATGATTCTTTCTTTTATGGGTATTGTTTTTCTTGCAATTGTTTTGGTCACAAGGCTGCAAATTGTAGAATTTATGCAAGAAATGATTTCAGATATGTGCATAGGAATGTTTTTGCTCCTAGGATGAAGTATAATGTTATATGTTATAAATGTAATAACTTTGGTCATACTGCAAGAGTGTGTAGAAGTGGTGTAATAGATTTTTCTAAGCAAAATAAGAAAGTTGACAAGGCAAAAGAAGTTAAGATGGTTTAGAAGAAGAAGAAAGAGGTAGAAAAAGAGAAGTCAGAAATGACTTCACTCCTTTCTTGAGAAGGTGTTCGGACTTCGGGGGAGCATTCATTGATATACCTTATTTGCCCCGTTTCACTTATGTAGGCTGGTTCAGATTTGTAAGTTTTGAGTTTAGGATTTCTGAAAATGATTTTTGGAGTACCTCTTAGCTTGTAAGGTTACTGATTATTCATCAGATCATCATTATCTTTTAAGACAGTTTTCAGATTTTAATGTCATGTGATCAGCAAATTTGTTCTTTATGTCATGACTTTGGTTGTTCACTTTGTCATTGATGTCAAAGGGGGAGTAATGAGCCCGGGGGAGCAGATTGGTTTCAGTTTTGGTTTTAGAACATTTCAGGAGGTGGTCTTGGTGTAGTTTTGGTTATGGTTTCAGATGGTGTTGCCATCAATGACAAAGGGGGAGATTGTTGAACATGTTTTTCATTGATGTCAAGGTTCAGTTTCTGTATGATGTTTTGTTGAGGTGCTTGACCTGCTTGAGCTACCTAGTTGTGTGTTTGAGCTGCTTGTGTGCTTAGTTGAACTGCTTGAACTTTTTGCTCTTCACATTAGTGCCCATCGCATGCCATAATGAAAATTCCCTTAAGGAAATCTACTGAGCACTCTAGGCATGGATATAGACATCTACAAAGGAATTGTGGCCCAAATTGATCATATAGACAAACCCTTACAAGTTTATAACCTCCATGGTTACCTGCACTTAAATCATGCAGATGCAATAATGAATACCAGGGGTGTGACTGTGTAGGGGTACATCACTGTGTGCTGAATCGTAGAGTGGTCTATCCTGGGGTTGTCAAAAAAAAACTGTAGTATCTGCATTCACATTGCGATAACATAGAATAATGGTAGAACAAAAAGAGGAAGAAAGTAAAAAAAAAACAAGAAGATGATTAAGGCAATGAAAAGGACCAACATGAACACCAATGAGAAGAACCCAAGATGAAGTAAAAGAACATTAGATTTGTAATTTACAAATTCATTGTACAGTTTCTATGCTTGGGAGTCTAACACAAATGGCTAGGTACTTTAAAGAGTCAATCAATTTTGAACATGGTGATTATGAAATATACATACTACATACTACATGCCAAGACTAATAGTGGCTCAGTGTGGTGAATTTTTTTATGCATTGAATATTATTCCACGATAGCATCATGGTTCATCTCTTTTTTGTACCAACTGCACACTAAACTTGCATTTGAAATGAGAAAGACAAGTCAATGCTCATAAAAACAGCGTCTACTAATTCCACCGTATTTAAATTTTTGACATCTCACAATAACTTGCATTTGAAATGAGAAAGACAAGTCAATGCTCATAAAAACAGCGTCTACTAATTCCACCGTATTTAAATTTTTGACATCTCACAATATAGCTATGCATTTACCAAAAAGATAGGAGAAGTAACAGATTTCTTTTTTTTTCTATGACCACAAAGGTATTCGACACATTAAATAGTTATGTAAAGAGTCAACTTCTGATTCTGTTTAATTTCCCCTGGTTTTGCCATCTTTAAATTAAGGTTCTAATAAGATTCCATTGAAGTTGAGCAAAAACAAATGCTTGGGAAACTTCAAAGACACGGGCTTTATCAGAATATATCTAAAACCATCTAGGAGAAAGAGAGGGGGAGGAAGCAAGGGAAGTAGAGAGGTAGTGACGGGCAGAGAGAGAGAGAGAGACATTTTCAAAAATGTTCCTAAGATTAGGAAATAAATTGAAATGTTAGTCCAGGGTCATAATGCATACCTGACCAACAAAGAAACCTTGTAACTTTGTCTTACCACCACGATATTGCTCCAGTTGCTTCGGGTTCTCTGCTAATATTTTGTCTACCATGCCTTCAATCACATCTGGATCTGAAATCTGCTTGAAAATATTCACAAAGAAATTACATGAACTAATGTTTTTTAATCACGTGCTGCAAAATGCATGACATTTTCAAAAAGGAAAGCATTTAAAATTTTAAGTATGTAAGGAAAGAAGACAAGGAAATAATTTATGTTACAATCTACAAACAACTAGAAAACAATCAAAAGATGATAGCTACAATACAACATTATTTCATCGAAGAGCCTATGGCCTGTAGAAGTTAACTACATAAGGAAAAAACTAAAAAGGTTAAATGATAAAAACAAAAATAAAGCATTATAAAGAAATAATATTTCACAGCAAGCAGATGGGAGTTAAAATGAAACAAAATAATGTCACAAGTGCCCTTTAGTCACGGTACTATAATAAATTCTCAAATACTTTCCGGAGAGGGTTGCTTGGAGAAGGATTTATGGATATACAGTGACTTGAGTGATCCTCAAAGTAAGTTAAGTAAGCGTCAGTTACCAGGATAAGATCCTTATAGCTCAATATCCAAATCAAACAGATCACAAGAAACCAAGTGATGGACCAACAACCAGCAGCTTTTCATATCTAGTTATGATGTCTCTTGATGTGTACTGGGGAGCAAAGTCTTCCGGTCCTATATGGATCGCCTGAAGCTGAGCTGCACTTCTCTCCAATGGTAGGGGTGACCAGGTGGAAAGAGAAAAAAAGATGTGCCCAGATGAGGAGTTGCTTATCCATCAACAAATCCTATCCATGAAAAAATAACTACCTGGTAAAAAGAGCTGAATGTGTTTAATCCTCATATTAAAGCGAAGTATATAACTACCTATCTAAGCCCCTAAATGGGCAACAATAGTTTTTTTGGGATGTAAAATTTACTTCAATGTTAATTGGTATTATAAGCTATTTAAAAGATAAGGATACAATGGTACCCACCTAAAACCTTTGGTGCTCTCTCTCTTTTCATACTTCCTAGATGTCATTCTGATTGTGTGAGTTGCATTTCAATCATGTAAATGACATGATGTTTGCTTATTAAATACGATGCAGCATTAAATTTTCTCATGATGTTGAACAGAATAGTTTTAGAGATTCAAGTAGCTAAGAAATGTGTAATACAACATTCTCCCCACAAATTTCCTCCTATTGCTGAACCGGCCCTCTCTTTTCCCATCTAATCTCCCCTCTCCTCACTTAATCCTACAGATCTGCTGCTCCAGCTACACTCAATCATTGGAGGTATGGTTTCCTCGACGGACCCGGATCCAATAACCAATAATCTTACAAGAATGCAGCAGGATTGGAACAGGCATAACCAACCAACTCAGACCTTGCAGCTCCACTATCAAGCTAGAAGAACAATACATTTGCCCAACTTCCCAGTACAAAAAGAAAATGGTTGCTTTCTTTGCATGGATGACTCTCCCAAATTTTCATTACCTGAAAGAAATGGAAGACAGGTTTTGGCTGCTCAAGGAAAGAGCCCTAATCTACCTATTCATGGAGGCTGTACCTGGCCTGAGAACACTGAAGACTTGGATCCAGGAAAATTAGATGCCCATGGGATCAACTGAAACTTGGATGATGCCCAAAGGATACTTCTTGGCCATCTTTGTTTCCAAGCAAGAAAGGGAAGGAACCTTTCAAGGAGGAACATGGTTTATCAACAATTCTAGACTCCTCACGGAGCATTGGGCCCCAAAATTCAACCCAACAGAGGTCTTACCTTGTGTGGTACTTGTCTGCATTCAGCTCTACCATTGGGGAGTGCATTGCTTCCTCAGATATGACAAGGAGCTCAGATGTTTTGAACTACTTCCACATTTGTGTCAAACCTGGATAAGCCATTCCCTGATAGAGTTATTCTAGATCTGGCTGGAATCAAAGGGAAAAGCTCCTGGCCCTTGAGAACATTCCTTTCTGCTGTCAGGTCTGCCATGAACTTGGGCACTTTGAAAGGGTATGACAATCCAAAGCCAATAAGCACAAATCTCAGTAAGAAACCCAGTCCACCTCATCAAGTGGAGAGCAATGCAAAACCCAACATGCAAGGAATAGCTTCGTACACAACTAAAATGATGAAAATAAATCCAACAAAGCCCATGCTAGGAAAAATATGGCAAACCTGATGACCAGAGAAGGACTCCCACAAATAATTTGTTTGCAGTGTTGGATCAAAACCTTTAACCAACAGATTCAAGGAGATTCCAAGAGAGGAAGCTAGGAAAAAAATCAGCCAAATATCACAGCAAATGAGCAAAAGGGATCAATGCCCACTAAAAGGCAAAGCCATCCTTTTTATGGTGCAACCCAAAGACCCCAAAGCAAAAAGTCAGTCAAAAGTAGGTAAAACAAGCTTCCTTCCAATCCCATAGAGGTGAAACAAGACAACTTTTTGCTGCTCAAAAGAAATATAACTCTGCCATGGATTTCCAAATTCCAATTATATTCATGGAAGGCACTTATAAATCAAACCCTTTGGTGTGGAAGATCTAGAGGACGAAACCCCTCTTGGTTTCTATTATTGGATTTGAGGACAAAAACCCTCTTGTCCATGTGAAGTGAATCCATTTGGGGATCACAATTGTGCTAATTGCAGAGATTTTTGTAAAGATTTCAGTTTATGAAAGGGCGCATCAATCAATATTTGCAAGCAAATCAAGCTAGTTTTTACTATTCACGATTGTATGAGAGTTTGAGGGCGCATTCCAGTGCCACAAGGTGTAACCAGGTATCAACCAGCACTTTCCAACCACCATTCAGCAAAAAGCAACATTAATAATTCAGATCTGAGTTTTTGGAGGGTTTTTTGCTGCTGTGCAGCACTATTCAGAGGATATGCCTAAGTTTTCAGCCATCAGACACCCCTAGTGCCAAGCGTACACTCATTCCAGCAGTCATTATATTCAAATCTACACACAATACAGTATGAAATCTCATCATTCCAGCCACCATACACATTGCCATCTGCTAATATCCCATCTTTTGGGTGGTCATACAATCAAACTTGCAATAGGAATTGCATCATTTATATTGGCAATTGTGCTGATCATTGACTGTTCCAATAACTGGATGTTGTTATTGGCTGTAATCAATCCTTTTGCTGCTGGTGTACTTTTCCTATATGCTGTACTTTGTCAACTATTGAGGGTTTCTGCTGTACCTTCCTATTGCTATATCAGTTTATAATTAGGTCTCATAATTTTGCTGCTGTTATTCAAATTATAACTACTGTCATATCATATCGGCATTCCCTATTGCTAGATCTATTGTTATATCTATGATCAATTTTTTTTTTTGATCAGTACATTGGGAATTTTTAGCCTGGCCTGACCAGTCCAATCCTGCAAGCACAATAGCCCAGCAGGAGCATAGACCCCACGAGCCCACCAGCCAAGTGAGGGATTAGAACAACACAGGCTTGAATGCCTATCTCATGGCATGAATACCATTAGCAGCCTCAATGCTGCAGGTCAAGCCTGCGAGCACATTGGATTAATGGAGGCATAGTGCTTGCGATCACAATCGCCCAACAGAGATTTGAACCCTGGTGGTCAAAACAACACCACCACCACTTTACCATTGCACTATGGAATGAACCCCCATTATATCTATGATATTTGATGCATAAGGACTTCCATAATTAACTACAGTTATGTATTAAGGTTGATCAGCCATCATTGGAGTAGCATATGTTGTCTATATATCATCTTTCTTTCATTTCAGCTAAAACAAATCAGAAAATACAGAAAATTGCACATTTTTCCAGCTAGAGACAGTACATATAAACTCATTAGATCACAAAATTACCAATACAGAATTTGTTGGCATGAGTTTTCCATAGTTCTCTTCCTAATGATGGATCACAAAGTGTGATCCGAAATGCCAACTGAAAACATACACAGTTGATTCTAAAAGCAATCTTTTCAATAATACAAAAGTGTTTTACAGAGATATCAATGTTATTCCTATCTTGCAGAGGGCATGATTGCATCATACAAATTTACAATGAAAGCTAAGTGCAACACAGCAATGCCAGCTCAGTTACATTTTGAACTATGTAGTATATACATATAACCAACCTTCAACAGCACCATAGCATCATTATATTAGTAATTAGATTACTGACCTGAACTAGACCTTTTTCTTCTATCAATGCTTTTACTGTTCCTCCTTTTGCCAAAAGTTCTACTAGTACCTGAAAGTTTGAAAATGTAAGTATTGAAATATATTACAGGATTTGAATGTTGAGAAACAGACAAAGGAGACAAAACATAGCAAAATAAGTGTCCAATGTCTTTAGCATCTTCATCAAAAAAATGGAAAAAAAAGAAAAAATTATCATATGTATATAATTCATGACTGAAACATTTCTGAAGCTTCAATCAATTTCTATTCCAGAGTCTCAATTTGCAAGCAAAAGCGAATGCTTGCAAGCATACTCACAGATAACAGTTTTTAAGACAATTAGAATTTTACTTAGAATGGGTTGAACTGACTCAGCTCCTTCAAAAATTTATGAAGTCTTCAAATTCTTCACAAGGGGCACCAAAACAATTCTATGTATGCAATAATTATGCACAGAAATTATTTAAAAATGAAAAATGCACAAAAATAAAAAATGAACAGATCATTTGCGTCATAGGGAAATTCATAAATGCTATTAAATTGCACTCGCAAGTAATATCCAAAAAGGATCAACAATAGATGGAGTTATCATTTGCAACTTTCATAAGAAACAAAGGTAAATGATGATATAACATCTAACCTCTTTGCCAATTTTCCCACTAATAGTTCCATCTTTAATGAAAGCTATAAGTTCTGCCAATGCATGAGGTGTTAGTTTCGTCTCAGTTATTGAAAGCTTCTCACTCTTGAGATAGGCTGCTATGTCACCCATTATCCAGTTAGCAGCCATCTTTGCATCAGAAACTATTTCATGAACCGCATCAAAAAAGGCTGCCACCTAATACAAATAACACACTGTTATATTCAATCGAATTTAAAGAACATGCATCAAGATGACAATTTTATGTTGAGCAATTACATCATTGTCATTTGCTAGAATGATGACATCCTGCATGCTAAGTTCCATTTTCTCATAACGGCGACGCTTTTCATCTGGAAGCTCTGGTAGACTAGCTTGGACAGCATTAATGTAGTCCTGTGATAATATAACTTCAGGAAGATCAGGTTCTGGAAAGTATCGGTAATCAGCTAGCCCCTCTTTCACCCGCATAGTAATTGTACGCTGAACAAGTAAAAACACATTAGGAAATTATCTACACATCTGGGGACCTTAAATACATAATCAATCACAAAATGAAGCAAGCAATAGAGACAATTTCATATTTACAAAATATGGAGAAACTTGTACATGTTTAACTTTCCAAAAGACCATGTAGCGTCACTAAAAACCTTCAAAATCATGCTCCTATCAGTACTGGCCTGTTCAAACCTGACTTCCCTCTTCCCAAAGTCGAGTTTCTTGTACAATCCTATCTCTTCGACCTTCCTCATGTAGAGAAACCTGTCTAGATATCTCAAAATCAATTGCCCGTTGCATTGCAGAAAATGAATTCATGTTCTTTATCTCCACCTGTCCAAAAAAACACATGATGAAATAGACAATCAATCTTAATGAATTTCCTCAAATTTTAATGGCTATAACTACTAGAAGAGCAGTTAAATACAGAGTTGAAGCATTAAACTCTGATTTTCAGACATCTAAATACTGATGCAGATAAGGCATTCAAGTGATTTTAAGTATCTGAATCTCTATTGACATAAAACTAGAAGTGGCAAATGACAAGGAATTGAGTGCTTGAAATTAGATTATGCTTTAGCAGGCAATTTGGTGTAGCAAGAAGTTCAAACAGAACATTGATGGACTTCACACACTTTTAATCAACTCTTACCTTCTAGGAAATAATTTAACTCCTACCAGTAGGCTTCAACAGGTAAATCCTTGTCCATCCTGCCCGGTTTTACTATCTATCATTTTAAAAGAAAACTTTGAAAACAATTAGCAACAAAGTTTATGACAAGATGGGACGAACTTATAACATAAAGAAACATTGTTGATAAGAAAGATGAAAGCAAACAAAGTATTGGTTCGAAAAAAGTGAATATATAGGCTTATACACTATAAATGATATATATTCTGTTTCAGAGATGACTTGTCATGCTTCCTCGACTCACAGATATTTAAAGAGGTAAACAGATTGGAATTTGGCAGAATTCCTAGATGTTAACAGCACGGATTTGGCAGGCTAAATTTCGGCTCGGAATCAGACTTGGTAAAAACATGGCACACACTCAAGAATTTTAGAAAAACATGATAAATAGATATTCTTTTAGGAAGCAAATGTTTTACTCTGCACTCTACTCTAAAATTCCTTAATGATAATCAATTATGTGCTACTTGCCCAGAGTCACCAATTCGGCAATGACCTAGCAGGCTTAATTTGAGCCTGCTCGGACTTGGCCTCAAGGGACTCACCTAGTACTTGACAAGTCCTGTAACTATGGTCAAGAGCCTTTGAAGCACTTGGTTATTGAATACATTTAAGATGTTGACCAAGAGCTTCAGATCCAAATGGCTTGTTGAGTCAATTTAATCCACCGGCGCGCTTACAGAATTATCCATTTTATACAGACTGATTCCTCCTCAGGAATACTTATTCACAAAAATTATGCAAATTTGAGGCAGGCCAGAAATAAATCCAGATAAGAGCTTTCTTCATGATGTAATCTGAAAATAAGTTGATGCACTCTGGAAACTGAACCACAATTAGATTCCTGATATTAAGACACTCAGAATTGCATGACTGGTTTGTTTATCAAGTTTAGCAAGTACATGTAAACAATCATATTTAGCAAACTTAATTTGTTTCCATTCAAAATCTATGCAGTTGTATTTTTAGCCGCTCAAGAGGACTTAATTTCAATGACTACCAATAATAATAGGTCTCAAGCATAGTTTAGAAATTCAGTTAGTAATCACAGATTCACTGTTACAAGTGAAAAGGTTCCGGCAAGTCACTCCCCAAAAAACTTGCCGCCAAGTTTCAAGCAAGTGCTCATTAAAAGTTAATAACCCAAAAACTAGCAAATTAAGCCGAGTCTGTGCAGAAAACTTGCCTGTCAGCAGAAAATAAAAGCAGCAGGCAGACAACATACAAAATCCCTTATTTTCTGTCAGTTTCTCATTTACACTATTGTGCATTTGACTCTTTGGCAACATTACATCAATTATTGAAAGTTGATTAAAAGTGATAAAATTATGAGAATTGGCATGCACCATGAAGGTCCATGTGTTCTTGAAGACCTTAATTTAGGCTTGGTGTTGAGGTCTCTACCCCTTGACCCTGCTGGACACTGCAAAAAGCAATAAATTTTACCTTTATTTGGCTTGAAATAACAAAACAAAACATAATTCCCATTTTGATGATATTTCAGCATTTTCTAATTTTACAAGTAGGTGCTATTTTTCATAGTCTGTCAAATTATGATGTTTTATCAAGACTCAGTTGTGTAGTTTTTGAGTCAAACTATTGACCCATATTTCATGAGTAATGAATGGTTCACACAAAATGAACCCTCATGAACATGAATGGTTCACTTAGCACTCATTGCATCTAGGTGATTCTCATAAGGGTGAAGCATCAGGACTTCCCGGACTTCCCAAGAGGTCATCCATCCTAGTACTACTCTAACTTGAGCACACTTAACCATGGAGTTTCCCCCCAAGATCAAGCCTGCTTAGCTTGCCACCCCATTTCCAAAACCATCAGCAACTGTTGTGCCTTATAAACCATTCATTAGCTCATTTGTTGACAAGTAGGTGGTATTTTTGGCAATCTGTCAAATTATGTTGTTTTATCATGTTCCAACTATGTAGTTTCTAAGCCAATATCATTGAACCATATATCATGAGTAGTGGTTCAATGAGTTTGATCAAAAACTAGGCAGTTAAATCCTAATAAAACATCATAATATTTTACTTTCCAAATTCTTCCTAAGCAGTTGAATCCCATTTATACCTTTGAATTGCCAAGTCCATCCCAATTCCAAGTAATGCTGCTATGTTCAAAATAGACTTATGTGTTCTCTAAATTCATTGTTTATGCTTCTCGTCTATCATTTAAGTTTATTTTATGAATTTATGCCTTTTCAATAAGCTGAGTTTTTGCTGAGTGTCAGGTCCAAGTCATTTAGGCTTGCTAAGTTTTTGCCAGGTCTGCGTTTTTTAATTATGGTCTACCCAAACCTACAAACTCTTTTTAAGTAACAGCTATCATGAAAACATCTAATATTAAGCAAGTTCAACAATCAGCTGCATATTTCTTTGACAGGCCTTTATAGATGAAAGATTAAAGCACAGTACAATACCTTAGTTCCAAAGGTAAGGTCACCTTTTGGCCGAATGGAAACATTTACATCACATCGTAACGATCCTTCCTGCATGTTCCCATTGCCCACTCCCAAATAGCGTACTATCCTTTGCAACTCAGCAGCGTACTCTGCAGCTTCAAGCCCACTTCTCATATCAGGTTCAGATACAATTTCAAGCAAAGGAACACCAGCTCGGTTCAAATCCACCTGAAATAGTCAGCACGTAGTTTATCAATTCTCTTCATAATTATTCACTTATTTGACAAATGTGTGTCCTTGCTGGTCTAAATGTTATACAAAGCAAATAACCAAAGTGTAAGAACATCTACCTTCTTTCAGTACCTTATACATTTTGTTTAAAATTATTAACACAACAATTTATCTTCTTGAAGCTTATAGTTATATATCTACTCACAACCATATCATTAAGAGGAAAGCCTGACAATCATCTTGAAAAACATTTCATTCATATTATGGACATGTTCTTGTCAATTGCATGAAAAGCTTTAGCAATTGCGAACAATGTTGCATAAAAGGCCTTCCTTACAGGCAAGGGAGCCCATTATTTTCGATATTAACCCCCATTCAGTAACATTTCTATGCACCAAGCTAAACATATCACTTGTCATTGTTTCCATTTAAGCAGGCTAGAACATTGGAATAGTTATATAGTGGCATGCGAAAAAACAAAAGTTGAAATAGTTATAAACTTCTGACCTCACAGAATAGAGCCAAGAACCCCACAATCTAGCTGCAGTTTAACTAAGCTGAATTTTTTATCTAGCGATCTTGGTTTTTCGTGAAAAATATCTATTGTTCTGTGACCCATCTGAGCTAGTTTCATCCATTGTGGCTCCATGTCATTGTGAAGCTAACATATGCTACAGCAACAAGCTTCATTGAAAACGAAATTTACTTTCTAAAATATTACACCCAGTGCCTAGGCACATAATGAAACGGGCACTGCAAGGAAAAACAAAACTCCCATGAACATGCATGTACTATGGATTTGGCTGACTATCATCAGCATAAATCATAATCACTAGGATTTCAGATAAAGGAATGGGTTCTAGTGTAGGTACTAGAGGAATTTTTGTAGATGTTGAGTTCACCAACCTGTGCATGTAACACTAAAAGTCTATAAGTCTATAACTAACCCAAGAAAATATCACTAATGAGAAGATCATATATAGCCGATTCCGATTCCACCCTTGTGCATTTCAATCTTGAGGTTTTAGAAACAAGCTATCATGGTATGAAGCTCCTCCAAATTTGAGCATTGTTCTCCTGAAATTCTGATTAAGATAATTCCCTTTATTTTGTCAGATCATCAACTAGACTGCATTGAATTAAAACTTAAAAGGAGGCCACTTTACAAGAACTAGATCTCTTCTCTATAGAGTGGATGCATTACATGGTGAAGATAGTCCAAGCTCTGCACAGAAATCTCATGCATCTGTTCCCAAGTCTAGGTAACAAACTCTAGTTACTTCTGTTGCAAGGTAAGGCTGAACAAGTATTATCTCAGATAGACCCATGAGATTCAACAGCATGATGAAATTCTTCTTGATAAAACCAAAAGCAATATACCTCAGACTAAATGACCAAATAATACAAGATAACTCTGCCAAATGAACTAAAAGCATAGGATCCTGTGAAAAATAACAGATAAAATATTAGGGCATACCTATTTATGGCAACAGTCAGGTAGAAATAAATACATGGCATCTGAAAATGTCAGCAAAAGGCAGCTAGTGTGCCCTGTTTCTGGAAAATTGCCAGAGTTAAAAATGTGTGTTTCATGAGCCTTCTAAACATAGTTTCTCCAGGAAATTGTAAGGCTTTGTATTAATGATATCACAATTACAAGAAACTTACGTTCAATGATGAGGACTCCATCCACATGCCTGTACTCGCATCTCCTGGTGGCTATATTTAAATGTAATATAGTTATTGCCTGCATAGATATAGTCACGTAGCCTGTTTCCTAGTGGCCTCCTTGTTCTCATACCCATATATCATATCTCTGGGTGACTATGCTTCATAGTGATCAATAATTCTTGGAAAGCCTCCTTCTAGTGTTCAAGACAGACTTGGGGATTTCAATTTAATTTATCCTGTGAGGGTTGCACTCTTATAACTTTGTTCTATGTTAACAAAATCAAGAAATGAAAAACGAAATGAAAACAATTTCCATCTCAAAAAAAAGGATTATAAAATTTTGGAAGTAACGTTTTAAGGTTGTTTAGGATATGGAAGAACTATTAAATTTTAACCATCTTTATTAAAAATATTACAGATCATTCAACTTTCAGTTTTTATAAATACAAAGATGCATAATATTCAGCAATTGAATGATAAAAAGGAAATGCAAGATTTGCAAAAGAAAAATGGAGAAATTGGTAGAGAAGTTCAGTTAGAGGAAGATCAAAGATGGAAGCAAATGATAGTTGTGAAGTGTGCTTAGGAGAAATCAAATGGGGACGGAAAGCCCTAGGAAAAATCAAAGAAACAAATACATATAGAACAGAAGAGTACTCTGAAGAAAAAGAAGGATAAATAAATAATAAGAAATGAGAAGCCACAAGCAAATAAATCTGAAGGGTGAGGAAAAGCAACAAGAAAAAAAAATTAGAGCAAGACTTTCAAATGATTCAAAATGCCTGAAAAAACTCTAGTAATGGTGATTGAAGATGGATCTATAGATTGGATAATTCTTAGGTTATTTACATACTTGGGAAGGACTGTTTATTCTGGTAGAGAAGAAATGGAATAAGTGTAGAAATAAGATTGTTGTGAAATGTTTTGTTTCTAGCTATGTTTGAGAGTTCCAAGGATTGAGATACGGAATACAAGGGACTGTAAAAATTTATGCACTAGGCAAGATTATATTTAACACCATAGATACCAAAATTTAATCCAAGTAAGAAAATGATGATGAAATCACATTTGTAAGTTTGGATTACTACCAAAATTGTAAGATGACTCAACTTTTGAAAAAATAATGGAAATTTTATTCGAAAGCTAGATTACCTAACATCACTAAGAAAGAAAACCTAGCCACCTATTCATAGATTGTGTTGAAAATTATAATAGATCTCCCAAACCTCTTCTAATAACAATTAAATTTTTCATGTACTCAGGAACCTAGCATCACAAATTAGATTATAAATGTTTCCTTTAAGGTGCCATCTATGTCATAAACATAGGAACATTTGGACTGGGCTTGACAAAATTTAAGTTAATGTTACATTCAGTAGTAACAAAACAAGATAGGTCCCATGCCCAATAGTAAGCTCCCAGCAACAAAATCCGAAAGAGGGGATATTTGGAAGAAAATTGAAATGAAGATGGACTCCAAAGCAATATGACAAGCAAAGAAAACAATAGATGAAGAACAAGAAGAAATGGTTTCAGAAACAATTATTGAAAAGAAGACGATAGAAAAATTTATAAAAGGAACCATATGAGTTTTTACTTTTTTGCACTAAAGGGAAATCTTTTTGCAGATAACGAAAAGGAGTTGTACAAAAACCTCAACTAGTCATTGGGAAGGGAGAAGGAAAATTCCACGCTAGAGCAATTAATCAATAAAACAAGTATTAAACAGATCTCAATGTGATCTACCACATCGAAAAGAATTAACATAAGATCACCTTCAAAGAGATTAAAATATGTCAGGAATATGCCTTGTAACAACAAGAAATGGTGTTGAGACAGAGAAAGAAGAAGAAATTTTGAAGCCTCAGTCACAAAGGGTAACAAAATGAAGAGAGGAAAGAAAACTCAACTTCCAGCAAGGTGGAAAAGCACGATAAGTAGCCACAGGAGCTAAAGATAAAGTGCTGAACAAACAAAACCAAAGTTAACCAGACTAGAGGCAGAGGAAGAGGTGGAACCAAACGAGTTAAAACAATAAAATCATTATTGTGTACCTAGGCCTATGACATATGGGCTGATGAAATATTAGGCATGAGGCACACATAGCCATTTGTTATATTGGGTCAAATGCATAACTTATAAAATTAATAATTTAGTTATATTTGGCGATGAATTGTCCTATGCTGGGATTATGTGATTACCACCCATTATCATTAAAAAGATATATATATATATATATATATATGAGGTGAGTGAAGGATATGTCATGTATGGAGTATCCTAATTGGATTGAATCTCAAGTTGGAGATATTTCATTAAGTGGCTTCTTCCCGAAGATGTATTTTGTGGTGTTGCCCTACCTTAAATATAACTATTCTACTTTTGAGTATATTGGATATTCGGCATCTTGGCCCACAAAGATCTCACGTTGTGTGATCTCTATTCTATTTTACATGTTGTTATTACTTGGCATATTTCTTATTGAATGTTTGGATCTTATCAAGCGGTAAAGCAACGATTTTGGCAAAGAGGTTGATATCTTCTAAATAGACCCTGGGATTTTTGTTGATATTTTCCCCAGAGAATGCCCATCTTGCAGTGGGTCATTCTCCTGTCACCATTATCAAACCAAGGTGATTCTTGCACCATTGGAAAGTACTTTTCAAGAGCTTGCCTGCAAGTGGTCACAAAAGAAATTCAAATTTCTAAGCAATATCAAGGGGAATATGACAGTCTAAGATGACTTGGCAAATCTGATTTTTGGCGAGTTTTTCCAGAGTAGTATTAGGGCAAAATCATTCAACTTTTAAAAGGTTCATTTTCTTATTCATATTTTTTTATTTAAGCAATTCCTTAACCATGAGAAGGAGTTTTCTTAGGGCTTAAACAGTGGTCAAAATAAAGATTCTGAGTAACATCAAAGGAAATATGGTCATTTATCTGATTTCTGGCGAATTTTTCGGCACCAAATTAGGTCAAAATAATTCAATTTCCTTTAAAGATTTTTTATTCAAACAACTTCTGCATCATTGGAAAGAAATTTTCAAATGTTTTCTAAAAAAATGGTAACAATAAAATTTCTGAAGATAATTGAGCAAGTGGCAGCCCATCCAAAGTTGACCTTCATAACTGCAAACCTGTCAAATTTTAAGGATGACCTACCAAAATCTTCATTTTTTGCAATCCATTTTTTTATGTTCAGTACTCAGAGAAGTGTAAGCTTGTGGACTTTTACAGGTTTGTCAAAGATATATGGGATTTCTTTGCCATCTAGAAGTGAGATAGAAACATTATGGTGATGATAAGGATGATTTAGAAAAAGAAAAGTATGAAGATAAGCATACATGCATTTTGGCCACAAAAGAATAAAATGATGTTGATAATGATAAGGATGATGAAAATGAGGATGATAAAGAAGAACGCGAAAAAGAGGCAGATAATAAGGATTCAAGAATTTTAGCTACAAAGAAGGCAGCTTGAATATTTCAGTTTCATTGATGCATTTAAAAATAAAAAATTAAAAAAAAGTCATTGTATTCATAGACCTTAGCAATAGGTATAGTTTCACAATATGGACTTTGATAAGCAAATACTAGTTCAAGCAAGGAATATCAAGACTTGTATAAATAGTAAGAAGGTAAAGGCTTTTGAAGATTTGAAGTTCATTACGGAAAAATAGGTTCTACATTCATATCCTTTTGTTATGCTATGGATGGTTTGGGTATTGTGCATGCATATCTTTGTTTAGAGACTTCTGAATAGGTAATATTAATGTGCAAAAGAAGTTTGTGAAGCTTTGGTAGAGGAAAAATGAAGGTAACCTTGTAGGATATTGCACATAATGAGGAACAAAGCAAGATCTAAGTAAAGCATGAGGACGAATCTAAAAAATTGTGAAGACGAGCATAAAGAAGAATTAGAAAATAAGGCATAAGTAAGAATAAGGATGCAAAGAATATGAAGAAAAGGCTACCAGAAAAGCACAGAAAAGAAAAAGAAGATCAGCATAAAAACTTGGGTACTTGTAAAGAAATCTCTAACACTTCATCTACTCAAGAGCCAAAGGAAAGGGCAAAAGCAAAAGTTGAAGGTAAAGATA
>VDFB02277169.1:52524-75539 GCA_007258455.2 Sequoia sempervirens | reverse complement strand
TGGTGGTCCACTATGTTGGAAAATGGCTGGATCAGAAATGTCCGACATCAAATACTGACCTACACGATCATTAGATATCCTAATGGTGGCAACCGCAATGTCACCTATAGTGTCAATTGCTTCCTTTTGGGGAGCAACGACAACCTCATTTGCTATGGGGGCTAGAGCTAGGGTGAGAGAAGGAGACCTCTCACCAACCAATACCCTAAACACTAGGAGTGGTCTATCTGCTTGATGATAGGTGGGCCTATCAGCAATCCTACCACGCCCCTAACCAGCATATGGTGGAACCAGTAGTTAACTTTGAGGCCCAAATAGACCTCAACATACAATTGTTGAACAAAATACAATGGAATCTGGTCATTGTTTGGGTATAGACCATGTGCTACAAGAAATAGTGGGTAGATCAATGAGGCCATAGCATGATCGACACATCTAGTGACCTCGTATCCCCTAACCTTACGCACATTTTGATAAAATGGAAAACAAGTGGCTTTTATCATTTCTTTGGTGACACTATCCTGTATTTTTTTAAGGGGAACATCACCATGTACTTCTTTCCGCATGCGGGAAAGAATAGCAGCTACTCTATTTGGGGAATATGCACTAGTCCTCTCAAGTTCATCTTTTAGTTTTTCTAGACTATGCAATATTAACATGCATGGTTCACTATATATCCTCGGGTTTGCACCCTGTGCTAATGAATCTCTCAATTTTTTAATCTCATTAGTGGTATTTCCAAACAAATTTTCTGCAGGTGGAACATCTTCATTTTCCATGTTATATATGTATGTACACCTAAAGAAGCAATGAGACCTTGGTAAATAATATATTTAGATATAGAGAATATATTTATCTAAAATAGTTCTAATAATTCATCTAAAACAGTTTCCAAACAGTTCTATATTTATCTAAAACAGTTCTAATAATTCATCTACTCATCAATAATATTTTCATACCATTAACAATTTAAAAAGAATTGGAAGACAACTATAATCTATAACATAGCATCCTTAAATGGTTCAAATTTTAAATGAAACAATGAAAGAAAGAATAAGAAAACAAAGATTAGTGTAAAATTATTTGAAAATAATTAGGGATAAAAATATCTAATCTAATAGTTGTTAACATAAATGAACTTCAAAATAGGATTATGTAAGTGAAAAAAAAGTTCTATTGCCTTCATTGAACCTAAATTTATCTAGTTAAGATATGTCTAAAATTAAGAATTCACACTAGAATATCAATATTCCATAAGAATCTCATAAAGAGGATGAATTTAATAGAAGATAATATAAAATCCTCCTTATGAGGATGAATTTTATCATTACATAATGAGTGAATCATCTCAATTATATAGCCAAGAACATCAAAAAATTATAGATTGGAAAGCAAAATAATCATACATTTATCATATTTTTATATGTATAAAGTTTAGATACCATCAAACTATTTAAACTTATAGATTGCATAAAGCTATAAATTGAATTGTTAAAACTAATTTATTAAGAATCAAATCTAATAAAGTTTGACTTCATATTGCATACTTATTATAAATATCTCACTAATCCAACCATACATTTTATATATGTTAAAAAATATATAATTGTTATGCCCATAATTTTTCACTAGAAAAACCCAATAATTTATTTTTTTTGAATCCTTTAATTACGCTAATTAATGCTTTAAGTGTTTATGATGCAACAATAACCATCTCCAATAGAATTAACATCCTTTCTTTAATTAATTTGTTTGTTTAACTTGCTAATGCGATACTATTATTAATGCATCTCTCACTATTAACTATACTTTAAATATTAAATTTGCAAGTATCACAATTTAATGGTTACACTAATAATATTCTCATTATAATGGTTATGTCATCGTAACCCACAATGAGTTGTTCCTACTTCTATTTCTTGTTGACAATAAGGTCAATATGGTATTATGATTATTAGGATAGTTCCTCATGACCCAATGATGGCATTTAAAGTACTAAATATGTAACTTTTGATGGTAATAACAACATGAATAATTATATGGTTTGCATTTATTTATTTATTTTCCTCTCATATTTCAACATCTATAAAAGGTTTTGCCAAAAATGCTATCCAATTATCGATGATCATTAATAATGTTAAGTATGCTAACATTAGTATTAAGGTAACTATCGATATGAATATTGATAAGAGTATTAACAATACTCGATGATATTAAGGCTCCCTCTACAATTAATACAAACATTCTATCAATTTTATTACTCACAAATTATATTAAACTTTACTCATAATAGAAATGTTAATGTGATAGTGATATCATGTTTACATAGCACATAAACACTATTATTTGTCAGCTCATTGTTGCTTGCAAAACTTTTATTACCATCTTAGCATCCCTAATAAGATTATCAATAAAATACTTTTCTTACTTGGGTGATTTTATTTGCGACTTATTTTAGTATGACGACCCCCCTTTATATTACCCTCAATAATAGTATCACTATTTGTTATTAATATATTTAATTTTAATTCTTTTATCTAACTCTTATATATTGTTATAGCATTTATTTAATTATTCATCTCTATTACAAAAATAATTATATGATTAAATATATTGCATACTTGTTATAAATATCTCACTAATCCAACCATACATTTTATATATGTTAAAAAATATTTAATTTAACAATTTATACAACTTCTAATTATGATAAAGACAAGAATCTTAATCTATATCATTATTTTGAGTTTGGTTTAATAGAAATTGAAAAAACTTATAATCATAAAAAAAACAATGAATAAACTAAGGATCATTTTAACAATGGTGAATTAGTGCCTAAAGATTGGCCTAAAAAATTATAATATTCAACATTCTCATCACAAATTATATATGAAAACTAAGGATCATTTGGTTATATATATTTTCATAGATTTAAAATTTGAATATTTATTACTATAACATACAGTTCATTACAATTAGATTTTTAAATAATATTGTAATAATTTATTATGTCTTTGAAATTTTTTTTGTGGATTTTAATGTTGTTTTTTAAATTTAAGTTAGAGTAAGTAGAATCTAATGAGATACCTTAAAAAGATTCAAGTTTTATAATTTAAATCTCCCTCTTATAAATATAGTTTTTTCTAGTCTTACAATTTCTTGTGTCATCTATTCAATTATTTTAGCTATGGATTTAGCCACAATCTTGTAGGAGGTATTAAGAAGAGTAATTAGTATCCACCCTCAGATAAAAAAAAAAAATTCCTTTAGGAATTAATTTATCAACCCTTGATTAATAGAATTTAAATGATGGATCCCTTTGATAAAGCTACTTTTTATACCTCATAGAGTCCTCCTTGATGAATGGACATATTGTTTTAAGGAATTGTGTAGCTAAACCATCTATTCCAAGACTTTTTGAGTATTCAAATCCTTCAAGGAAATATCAACCTCCTCAAGGGTGAATAAATTATCTAAATGTGCCTATTTTTTTAGACCAATTATTTTGGGTATGCAAGTGCCAATCAATTCCTCAACTATATCTTGACGTGGATCTCCTTCAACTAGATCAATTAAAAATTATTTGTAATGTTGGAGGAAAATGGATTTAATATCATTAGAGTTGTCATGGAACTACCTCTCTTGATCAACGATAGATATTATCCACTCTCGAGAATGTAAATATGTTCGAGATAACTAAAAAATAATTTGTATCCCTTATATCCTTTCATCCAATGTAGCCTATCTCTTAATTGAGATCCTCTACCACAATTAAGTTCAAATCTTCTAAGTTTTATTTCAACGGAAGCAACCACTCATTGTAGAAAAAATTATTAAGTGCTAAAGCCAAAACAAGTTTTTTTTCTATTTGGATCCATATTTTTTTCCATTCTAGATCTCTTTCTAGCCATATTATTATTGTAAGATCATAGTAAGGTAGTGCAATAGATTTAATCAGATCATTCCACAATTGTGTCCACTTACCATTTTGATGAGGTCTAGGAACATCAACCAAAGGGATATTAGGGAAGCAAGGTGATCAATTTGATTGAGGTGGGAAGTGTTGAGCTTGAAGGATAGATTATTAGGTATGAGGAATAAGAAGTTTGAAAAGTTTAAAGAATTGGGAGGTGATATGTGAGATAGGTTTAATAGAATCTACTTAAATAAGGGTGTTTTGTGGAGAGGGGAAAATGGAAAGAGAAATAACTAAGTTTTAATCTATCAATACAACTAAGTTTCCCTTAGTTCACCATCTCTTTAGTTGGTCCAAGTGAACTAGTGATCAAGTATAAGAATATTTTTTGTCTAAAATGGGATCTAAACCCCTCATGGTATTTCTAGTTAGGATGTAGGAATTCAATTATTTTTAGAGAGTTTATGAGAACTAAACCAACCCTGTATCTTGGTTTTTTCCCATACATATTCACCTCCTTCTAGCCATTTAGTCATAGGGAGGGCATAAAAATCCATTCCCACAATTTAACTTGAGATGAGGAGTCATTAGGCATACAATAAAGAAAAAATGAATAGGTATTCCTTGGATTAGTAGTAAGAACTAAGCACAATTTTTGTTGCGATCCACTCCTCAATAGATGATAAACTTAGCCAAGTATTGGGAAAGGTGGGTCAACCTGGCATCCTAATATTTTGATTTATTATTTTGTCCTCATATTAGGAAATGAGGCATCTCACTTTGTGTTGGTAGTTATTTGTCATTTGTTGAATGCTTCAAGGGAGGTGTCTAAGATGTTAGAACTAAGAGCATATAATATCATTATAGCTTTATAAGATGAAACCCTCTTATGACATATTCTTATGAAATTTAAGAGCATGACTATAGAATATTTATAGTAAAGTATTGACCAACATTATGAAAAATCATAAGAAATCTTTTAAGAAATAACAATTGTGTCAAGGAAAAAGATGTGGACATTTACAAGAACTTTTTAAGCAAAAGTGGAAGACCACTTATAATTTTATTTATATATAATATTTTACATATAAAGTGGTTCAGAAACATATAAGGGAAAGAACCAGCAAGAAAACCCCAGCTTGTAGTCCGAAAATAAATTTTACAAAAATATCAAAAGATCGCTGAGGTCCTAGTACAAATGACCAATTGTCCGATTACAATGTTACAAAAGCACATTGGTTGAATACATCAGTACATATGCACATTCTCTTATGCACCAAAATACCCAAAAGAAGACATCATACTAGATATACCCATGACCGAATACATAACACAAGTGGAGATTACAAAACCTTACTAAACATAAGACTGATAAGCTAGGAAGCCACTTTCAAAAAGATGCAGATTTTCCACCAACATGTTGAAAGCCATTAACCGAGCTTTCTTTTGTTTCCACTCGTTTACCTTTGTGTTGGCGATCATGCTCAAATGAAGGTTTTGATTTGTTAATATTAGGCACATAACGATAACATAATTTCTTTTTGGATGAAGATGGAAGTTGCAAATCATGAATGCAAACATGACTTCTCAAGAAAGAAATGGCATGATATTTTCTTTTTAAATCATCAATCTCCCCCATGGAAATGGCAGATCTATATCTGTTTAGAACTTGGTAGAGATGTGAAGAAGTGTCATGCATTGTGGATAATAACATGCCTTGGAATATGTCAACATAGGTCTCTTCTTATGAAACAAAACCTTCTTTGAATAATTAACATTAGAAATTAATACAGTTTGGCGAGCATATTGTATAATCACACTAGAAACCAACAATGGAAGATTGAGAGTCTCAACTAAGAATTCCACCTTATAGATAACATTCATACTCGAAGACAACAACTAAAGACCAAATTTCATAAATAAAGTCCATGTGTTATATATCATGCCTTTGATGGGTCCACAAGTACCATGAGCCTTTTGAAATCCTTCTCCATCTAAATGCATCCATTCCAAGACCATTGGGAAGTGGGTATACAATATGAGCCAAGTATTAATTTCTAATGTTAATTATTGAAAGAAGGTATATAAATTATTCGAGCATATTCATTCTCATACAGAGTTACATCTTAGTCAATTTCTCAATGTATGAGTTCCATATATTTGTAAATTTTTCTTAATATAAAAACATATTTTATTTCATTAAAATTAACCTATCTATTCCATGTTACAAAGGATGCTCTTATTTTAAATTATAAGTATATAATTCAAAATTAATTAGTAATTTTCAAGATAGAGTACACACAATTTCTTTAGTTAAAATAAAATAATATTCTTATTTCCATGTGAGAGTTATGTAGAATGGTAGTTTGATGTCTCGAAAATATTTCTTTCATACATACTAATTTTGTATCATTACATTATGAGTGAATCATCTCAATTATATAGCCAAGCACATCAAAAATTTATAGAGTGGAAAGAAAAATAATCACACATTTATCATATTTTTATATGTATAAAGTTTCTACCATCAAACTATTTATACTTATAGATTAAATTATTTTGAATTTGGTTATTTGGGTTCAACATGTCATGCTATAGGATTTTCTTGTGTTTTCACCCATGTTGTCATGTGTAGATAGCTATGTATTTAATAGGTTTAGGAATTTTAGAGGAAGGCAAGGTTGAACAAAATGCATAAGGATGAGATGGAGCCTTGTTTACCTTAGGATTTGGTTGAGACTCCATTTGAGCATAATTGAGGGGTGGTTGGTCCTCTTGTAGACATGACTAATTTAGAAGGTCTTGTCAAGAGAAATTTAGAGGAGATTGGTAGAGACAAGAATCATGTTACAGATGGATTAGTTGGAGTTCATTGCCTCTACCATTCTCTTGAATTGCAACATTCACCTCTTGGCATTTCTTCTAATAATTTAAAAATATGAAGAAGGTTCAAGTTTAGAAGATTATAGGAACCCTTTATTCCCTTTGGTCTCAAGTTTGGAAACTAAAGATGGAAACTCCATTACAAACCTGAACTAGGTTTGAATTCATAGAAAAGGATAAGGTTCACAATAAGATATAGTTCCTTGAAGAATTTTGGATTCAAGTTGTGAAATGATAGATCTACTAATGTTTTTGGGAAAACGACCCTCTTTATTAGATACATTGCCACTATTGGTGGAGTATTTCTAACTGGATGTTATTTTTCTAACTTACAACTATATTTTTCTTGCTATTGTTCCATGCCAATATGATTGATCATTTTTTGTCTCTTTATTGGTCTTTGTAAAAGGGTGGGGCCCTTTCAAAATTTATATTTCTAATTCATAAATTCAACCAAAAGTATTTACCCTAAAATTAAAATATAAATAATTTAAACTTTAAAATAGTCTTTTTTGATATTATTTAATAGCCTCATGTATTTAATTTATAAATCATATTATTCTTTATGTTTAATTTCAAAATTTTAATGCTCTCAAGTATAGATTACAAGCACGCATTCTTTACATTTTTTCTCTTTCTTTTGTACTATTTTGTATATGGGTGTCTTATATGCATTGCCTCAAACATATAATTTTGATGTCCTATACCTAGTTCTAAATATAGTTTTATGAATGTATTCCTCCTTTATTCTTTGCTAATTGTAATTGAATATTAGACCTAATTTTTAAAATATGGCCACCCCTCTCAATTAGTAAAATAAGTAATCTATTTTAGGTGGTGGATATTAATGTTAATTGTTTATTTATTGAACATACATAATCAAGACAACTTGGAAAAGTGTCTTATCTTTCTTTTTCATAAAAATAGTTGGAGCATCCCATGACAAGACACTAGAACATATAAATCCTTTCTTTAAAATGTCATTTAGGTTCAATCCTTTAATTCATGCAAATATGAAGTGTTTGTTTGATAGGGATCTCTAGATATAGGGGCTAATTCATGCATGAACTCTATTAAAAAATAAAACACCCATTTAGGAGGAAACATGAGGAATTCATTCTAGGATTTAGACATCCTAAGACTTTTGTAATGGAGGTTTATTTTCATTTGAATGGTTCTCATTCACTTTTACTAAATAAAAATTAACAACAAACAAGGCACACCCTTTTCTTTATTCTCTTTTGAGTTGTAAAATAGAAAATTTAATAATACCTTCATTCCTTCTAATCCTAATAGAACTATTTTATTATACATTTCATTCAAACAATCTAGTTTCTTTCCTCTAAATTTATTCTTCGATTCATACATTTAGTTCACCAACCATTTTTGGAGTAATGTCATAAGACTCAAAGGCAAAATATGAAGAATTTTATACAAGTTTCCATTGTATGCACCCTAAAATTTATATCATGAACTGTTTGATATAATGTCTGAAATAAATTTTTTAATGAACTGTTTGATATAATGCCTCAAATAAATTTCCAATAGTGTTTTTAACAGAGTATGATAGAAATAGTGTTTTTGATATAATGCCTCAAATAAATTTCCAATTGTGTTTTTGATATAATGCCTCAAATAAATTTGTTAATGAACTGTTTGATATAGGGTGCATACAATGGAAACACTATTTCTATCATACTCCGTCAAAAATTACCGTGAACTGTTTGATATAATGCCTCAAATAAATTTGTTAATGAATTGTTTGATATAGGGTGCATACAATGGAAACACTATTTCTATCATACTCCGTCAAAAATTACCATGAAATGTTTGATATAATGCCTCAAATAAATTGGAGGTGCCCTGGTAGAAATGTATGCAAAATGTGGAAGCATAGACAGGGCATGTTAATTTTTTGATAGAGTAGAAATGTATCATAGAAATAGTGTATGTTGAAAAGGCTTTAGAAACTTTCAAACAAATGCAGTTTCAAATCAACAAATTTGAAAAAAATTGCATTTAGGGTTTAGAAATTTAACAAACAAACGCATTTTGAAGTCTATGAAATTCAAATATGACAAACCTGGTGAGATATGCAAGTCGGGTTGATGAACTGTGGAGAGATGAAGTCAAGTTTGCCATGGTTCGTCGGAGAGATGAAGTCGAGTTTTCCGTTCGCCATTTGTTGTTCACGTTCGCCATTCGCCGCACGCACAGAGCACAAGGAAAGCAGAAAAAGGCAAAAAATGACAGTGACAAGTTTAGATTTTTTTTATGCCTTATTTGAGGGGGTTCAGTTGAACCCATGTTCGACCGAACCCCTTAAAAAAAAAAATTTGTTCGTGTTTTAGGGTTTGGTCGAACATAAAAGGTGGTTCGGCCGAACCATAGAGTTCGACCGAACCCATTGAGTTTGGGGAAAGGAAGAAAAATCAAATTTCCTTCCTCATAAAATTTGTAAACCACTATTGTGGTTTGACCCTATTATGACTAATCACAATAGCATTAATAATGTTCCTTAAAATCATAACCTTTTCAAACTCAACTATGTTGAGATGCTTGACAACTGAACATAGGTACATTCAAATAACAAACTAGAATAACAGTATTTATCATTTCCCCTTTGAACATAAATGTATCACATAAGAAATAATGACAGGTACCAATATTTTATGTTACCCCGACCATTCAAGGTGTATAAAACTTTAATCAAACTTCCATTTTTAATGATAACAAAATTTGACATCCATCATTTGCAATCCCACCGAAGATAACCAATTTAAATTCCCATTTCCCCTACACTCTAGCCCTTTTTTACAAGTGTTAAACAACAAATTATTTGCATTCCCTACTCTAACCATCTCATTTATAAATAAATCAAAATTTCTATATGCAAACTAAATTTGGAAATTTAACTATCAAGTGCACTTGTAATTCAAGCTATGAGAGCTAGAATCACCTGTATTCACTACATATCCTTCACGTCTCCTCAAGCGTCGTTCAAAATTCACCTCGCCTTGTTATATTCAATTTAATTTCCTCACTTGTATCATCAACCTAGAAGGAAGACAAGAGTTAGTGATAGTTTAAATAGGAAAATTAAAGATATTTGGTGCTACAAATAATTCTTCTTTTTTTCAAATTCACCAATATTCAATTATATGCTCTTGTGACTAAAACATGCCAACTTCTATAGACAATAAACAAATATATTCAATTGTATACTGACACTTTAATTTCCAATTTAACCTATCACTAATACTAGTAATATATATCACCAATAATATCTGCCAATTAGCCATTCCCCTGGAACTGTGTAGAAGTGAAGGTTCATTCAGATATATGAAAATCTCATCTCTTCTCACAACTAACTTCTAATATTTTGTATATTGTTAGTAAAGATAATTACATACTACAAAACACGATGTGTATTTCCACATGCAATTTTCTATTCTAATCTTTTCAAAACACACCAAATGAAATCTAATAATGTCTACACAACCCTTTATGATAGTTTTTGTGCCATTTTAACAGTTTTTGATCTAATAGCAAAATCAACTTCACACAACAATATCACAATAACTCAAAACCAAAATTCACATCTATTCAACTCTAAATATTCAAAAAATTACCATATTATCTAAGACAATCATAGGGTAGACTCACAATTTCCACGTTGAAATACATAATATATTTTTTTAAGAACAAATTCACTCTTTGGTTTGCAACTAGCAAATCTTAAGAAATAAATAGACTTCAGAATGGGCCTGTTACTTGAACCATATTTATTTTCAAATTCCAAACAACTATGCCTAACATAAAATATTCATAATTGGAATTGATTGCCATTGTTAGTCCCCTATCTATTGATTATCATTTGTTACTATATCCCCCATGTGCAACTCATCCCTGCGGACTCCACCCTTCCACTCTCATCAGCAAAAAGAAAAATTTCACAACACACAGTGCTTTGAATCCTCTACTCCATGCATTAAATTTTATTATAAAACATGAGACAATTGTCAAACCAAAATAATTTTCAATTTAGATCGCATATTTTCTCACACATAACCCTGCAATTCCTACCCACAACCTCTACACCAGAAAGTGATAGCTTCTTGTGGAATAATCTATACTATTTCATTTTTGAATAGTATGCAATCAAAAAAAATTATTATTAGGATTTAGATCATATATTTACTCACATCACCCTACAACTCTTGCAAACTCTAGAGCCACTATACACCAAAAACTGATGGCTTGTCGCATAATACTGTTACATATTTTTCACCTCAGCTCAAATGGAGGAGCTGGCTATTGTTATTTAACATTAAGTGGAATTGCAGTGTCATGTTCGAATGCTTTTTTGCATTACTTTTTGCATTAAGAAATAGTTATGCATTTTAAAGAAAGATAGAGTTTCAGAGTGCCATTCAGATGTTGCAGATTTAAAAGAAATACAGAATTGAGTACATGAGCAAAATAGCATTTTAGATGCTTTCATTTATTTCGTAAAAACTCATATTTTACAAGGCTTCATTTGATTTCACAATCAAAATGATATTACAACATTGCATGAAAATGCATTTTCTTTTCAATTGAAAAGCAAAATTGAAATCAAAGATCCACACAAGCCGTGGATATAACTGTGACAACACATTTCTAATAGCACACTATACTACTGAAGATGCAGAAAGGAACACATAAGTAACAGCATAATCATCATTGCCTGATTATCGACGTTTGATGCCGAATGGTGCACCTTGCCTTCTTGAGCTCCGTCGACCTGAAAGAGGGAAAGAGAGGGTGTCAGTGGTTCCAATTATCATGTAGCTTATATGGAGCACCTACAATAGTACAACATACTATTAGCAATGCATTGAAACAATCAGATCCTATCAAGTGTAGTATGAAAGAAGTGAGTTGAAGGAGAGATAGCAATATCATGATCATCGTGTTTCATTTTAATGCTAACACTATTTGTTTCCTTGTGCAGGTATAGGTAAAATCATGAAGCTGGACATTATTCGAAGACCAAGCATGTGGAGTAAAACGGGCTCCCACAAGGGTAGAGCTCGGCATGTTGCCCTATTCTTTAAATGGGTTGTTTTGAAAGATACTTCGTCATATTCATCAAATGAAATGAGAACAACTGAAAAGGTAAAACAGAGTTATTCATCAAGCAACGAGACCAACGGTTCATTCATAATGATCAAGGTTGCTTTTTGAAGGTTACAAGTGAACAGTGAGTTTAGTTCACTTAAGGAATTTAACTGAGTACATTTACATCAGAAATTGTTGAATAACTTCATTTTTTGTGCTGATTATAATCAAGTGTCATGTAAGTTTTAATTCATCAATTCTTTCTTGGATAGTGAACAGGCATACATTATGCCTTAATGGTTTGATTTAATTTTTATTGTCAAAGAGAACAGATTTTAAGAGCAGTTTGATAAGTCAAAACATAAAAATGCATGAAGAGTATCATGTTACAGCTGAGAACTAACACAAACAGTTCTTTCAAGGGTTGAATTAATCAACAGTTACAGCTAGCTAGTAAAACAAACACAGTATTATGAATATCAAGCAAGTAATCAGAATGCAGATTCAAGAGGGAGTTCAAATGATTTAAGGGGGCTCAGATTTTCTACACAGAGAGCAGTTTTCAAATACTATGAATGAGCTTCAAGAATGAAGAGTATCAATGTTCATGCAAATGTCTATGAGTAGAAAGTAATGTTGTTGTATGGATCATCTATCAATGCTTAAGGCAAGGCAGCAATTACTGTTCTTTCAAATTGCTTCAGAGAGTTACTTGAACAAATTGTCAAAGCCAGCTAACCTTTTAAATCCTAAGCAAATATTGCATAGCAAGGATTGTCCTATTGTGTCTTCAAAAGAGTACAAGTGTCAAAGTAAGACATCACTTGTAAAAGGTCTAGCCATGAATTAAATGCAACAAATATACAGGATTTTAATCATTTCCAAATTACTCAGTTGAGATCTTGTCAGAACAGTAAGGAAAGGAGCAGGGTTTTTTTTTTCTCTGAAAGACCATTATGGAGTGTACAATTTTGAGCTCAATACACATTGAGTTTTTTTTTTTTTTTTTAAATTCAAGACAGATTTTTCAGAATCTTGTGAACATCACGGAGATCATACTAGTTTCCAACAGAAATAACAAATGAATAGTTTTCCTTCAGGATAATGAGTAGCTGTATGAGGATTATTATTCAAATGAGAGTTCCATTATATTTCAGTTTACCCATGTCGAGTTTTGAACATGAATGAGAAAACAAAACTAGCAATAGTGGGTCAAGCCCAGAAAATAACAGAAGGCCTATTTTGATGCATAGGTATGATGGCCTATAGTTGTGGAGCAAGTTTCAGATTGAACAAAATACATTTCTCTTCAGAAATTCCAAATACCCACATGTGGGTTTGCTTTCGAGAATACAGAAATATGATAATCTATGATACCCATATGGGTTTCTCATAAAAACAGCAATAAAATACAAATATGAAGATTTTGGTGCTGTTTCGAGCTTCAGAGGAGAAGAAAATGCAATTTTCTTTAATAATTTCAAAGACCCACTTTCAGTTTAGCATCAAAATACAGAAAATGTAGTTTCCCTTAAAGATTTCGAGTACCCATTTTCAGGGTTAGCTTCAAAGTGCAGAAGAAATAGTTACAGTAGTAACCCATGTGAGATATGGAATAAAATAGCAAGAATATAAAGCAAATGCAAGCTCCCAGAATTGGGTTGAAATATAGAAGGAAGAAAATGCAGATTTATTAAAATTTCTATATTACCCACAAACAGAAATGCTTTCAAATAGACACAATAATAAGTTTTTTGTTTTGGGTTGAGCCCAAAATTCAAAGGAATTATTTTTTGTAGTGTGCATTTGGCACGGCCTGAGTATAGCTAGAAATTCACAAGTAAAGTTTCTTTTAGTTTCTGAAGATGAGTATCTAGCGGTGGCTCACCAGTCCAGATCTGTAGGAAAGCTTCCCAGCCGCGGCCAAGAGCTTCACAAAGTGTCCATAAAGCAAGAGTCGAGCTCACATAATAGTAGACAAAAGTCACAGGAAATGCATAGAAGTGATATTAGAATGTGGAAAGCCACGGCCTCAAGGCCATAATAAACAAAGTCAGGAGCCATAGAAGTTTTTAAATTATCGACAAGATAGCTCACCCTTGCACAGTGAGAAGGAAATAATAACACAAGGCGAGCCCTCATGGAGTAGACTGACAAAAGCCGAGCTCGAGTTCATGTCGGCCAAGACACATCAAAGCAATAGGAGTACAAAGAAGAATCAGAGACTAAATTTATACAGGTCGCGGCCTTAAGGTTTTCCTGCTCTTTGAAATAAGTGAAAGGAACCTCAATAATGCAAAAGCGAGCTTACCCATTGAAGAGCTCGACCACTGAAGAGCATGGTGAAGTCTTCCAAGGCACCTGAAGTACAGATTCAAGGTCAATCATGGCGGCATATTTACTGGCAGAGCTCTTTTCCTTCAAGGTGGAGAGTGTAAAATGAGATGATTACTAGGGTTTGACCTTGTTTTGTTTGAACCCTATTCCCAATCTCATCATCATCCAGAATGTTCAATTGAGCACGTGGTGATTTTCAATGGAGGTCGAAATTCCTAATGTTTCCCTTGTGATTTATTAAACCCAAGTCCAAATGTATATGATGGAGGCCAAAATTCATGTGCTAGAGTAAAGTGTTAGGTCTTTAGAACTTATGGTTTTTGCCTTAGAGGAATATGGGTTTATGGCTTAGGGTATTGTTGAATATTGAAAATCAATTAAGGGTGAGTTGTGAATGCCTTATGATTTAGGATTAGGTCAAATTATCTATTTTAGGGTTTTATTTTTAATTGATTTTAGAGAAATCAATTGGAGTTTTGAGAAGAAGATAATTATGTGTAATGCTTTTATGATTTTTGGGAAAATCAGAATGTTGTAATGGAGAAATAAGGAGTTTTTCTTTTTGCAAAATATTTCCAATCTTTAATTGCAAAAATAAACAAATTGTAAAAGTCTGCATCTTGTAAAGCATAATCATAAAAGCGATATTCTATAAATTGCTTAATGTTATCTTGCTATTTTTAGTAGATCTTTGATTGACTTTTCTTCTTGGTCAGATTTCATACTTATCTTGGAGAGATAAGGTGTTTTTTGTGCTTTTAAAGCAAGATTAGCCTATTTTCAGAGGCTTGATTGTATGATCATAAAAGCATTGTGCTTTTTCTGCTTTTAAAGCAGTTTTTGAGATTGTTTGAGGCTTTTTTGCTTTCAATCTTTTTTCTGAGCTCGGATTAGGGTTTTCTTGAGAGTTCTTTTCAAAGACTTAGTATTTTCAGCTCTCCATTCTCAGCAGTTCAGATTGGAGTTTCTTGCCCTTACACATTTTGGGGAGCTTGTAAACTGATGTGTGCTCAGATTCTAAGAGGTTCCACTCCATCATTCAATAAAAATAGCAGAGTTTTCCTTTCTCAGTTCTTTTTCATGACTTGGAATAGTAATTTGATTTGTTCTATGATTCAAATCTGTTGGATCCTTTTATTTTCTTACTATTGCCAAGTGATTTGCAGGAGTGCATGCTAGTTCAGGTTATGCCTTGTGTTAATTTAACCTTTGCATAAATCACTGATTGAACTACATGTGTTGTGAGATTGTGAGATTTTAATTTTAAAGAGTTGGTGGGAGTGAGTTATTATCAGGGTCTTCTTACAGTTGATTAATTTTTTAGAATGATAGAATTTCAGTTTTAGATTTTAAATCCAGTTTATCCCTCTATTCTTTGTCCTGAAAAGCCACTTAGAATAGAATTCATCATTCGGAGAACCAGCTCGCTCTAGAGATTCCTCTTTCATGCAGATCACCCACATCTGAAAGAGGTTTCCATGTTTCAGTAGTTTGTTGAATATTGTATTCAGCAGGGTGCAAAACTATTGATAACAAATACAACACACAATACAATACACCAAAAACTAAAATTGATAATACAAGTCCCTCCCAAATCCGTTGATGGAATGGCACAAAATGTGGGAAACATTTTCATTATATCTAACAACAAACCATTTACTCGATGTCTTGGTCACAAAAAAGTTCCATCCCGTTAGCACATTTCTCATTTTAACCCCCACATCTTGGCGGTTCCCTCCACATACCATTCAGTACGATATTTTGTATGTTCTTATGAATTTTTGTATGTCATGTCTTTGACATGCCATTTTATAGGGAGAATATCCACGTCTGACATTGGAGGGTCGGGCTATTCTTCCTAGATAACGGCTTGTCTTAGACGGCATAAAATTATGCCCCATCCCCATACAAATGGCATGATGAGAAGATATTAGACACGAGTAGTAAGAGGGAAAAACATCACCACATGCACAATAATTATGGCATGACTATTTTACCTACAATATTCAGACCTGTGGTGATATTGACTTAATCAAGACAAGACACTATATGAAAATTTCAAGACAATATTCAAATAGAACATAAGACAAGTTAGCATCAATCGTATGCACATGGAAGGAGTTTTATTCCATTTTCATCACTCAATTCCACATCCCATATTATAAAAGACATAAAATTTTGGTGTATGTCAATCAACAATGGATCCATGAATACAATAATGATAGTCCTACTCATGACAGTCCTCATGACAAATAAGAATGGGTTACAAACTTTCTAGATACTCAAGATCATTGATTTATCATTTCATTTTTTAGTACAATTACTATCTTCGAATATTTAGAAAGATACAAGGGTCACATTATATCAAGAAGTTTAAGAATCTTCAACAATCCAAAAGGAATATTTTTGCTATGCTCATTTCACTCATCTTGTGTGCATTGATTGAAGATAAGCATCCATCATTCACAAAAATCAGATACCATGGCCAAGATTATGACAGACAAATTTGTTAAGGTTAAGTAGGATAGAGGGTCATTGATAGTGTACTTGGACTTATATAGTTCATCAATAAAATCATATGACAAAGGCCATAGCTTGCAATAATCAATAAGGGTGGAGAAGACAAACAGGAAAGATAGCAAGTACCACTATCAAACTTTTGTTCAAAACCCATGTCTCTCAATGAACACCTAAATGATGAATGTTGGTATCATAACCATTGTTGGAAGATCTTGTAAAATGAACCATTACAATGAACACACCTAATATGAAGGTATGAGAAGGATAAGTCAAAAACGCAATAGGTAGATGTGTTTTAATTGCATAGGACACGGTTTTCAGCTATACATGAGACAATAAAGTTTTACAATTTGAAGGGGCGAGTGTGTGTGAAAGGAAAACCCATGAGGAGAACATAGAGATGATAGTCCTTTATAAAGATTGTTGTCAAAATAATGCATGATACAAGCTGAGATAGTCCACACCAAGATGGACTATCATATGAGATGTAATCCACAATAGTGTAACAGCATAGTTAAGGACAAATGAGCGAAATTACATGTGTGAAAGCAAGGATTCTTCAAGACAATTACTATAATAAAAGTGCAATCATGACATTAAAAGTTTGAGGGAAGTCTAGGTATGAATGACAAGATCTTCTAAAGATAAAGCTTCGTGTTCCATGTATCAATCCTTGAGCTATGTAAATACAAAAATTCTAAGTGTGCAGATGAACAAATGCTTAAAATGTTAGGATAAGGAGATTTTAATGAACTAAAGTATGAGACTATGCTCACCTAAAATGTATCCTACACCTACTAAGACTTTTTATCATTTCAAATCCTCTCTCACATGTTCTTTCAACAAGTTTAAGGGCACTTATGATCAGTTGGAGAAGTAAAGACCAACTATGAGTAGTTCATGAGAATTTAGGGATAATTAGATGAGTCCGTCAAAAAGTGAGAACATATAAGAGATAGTTGAATTAGTTTGGGTGTCATTTTGAAGCATCTAGGAGCTTTTCCAAGTAGATAAGCTAAAAAATTTAGAGGTTCTTAAAAAGATTTCATGCATGACCCAACTAAATCTAAGGTTACATTTCAAGTCTTTCTCTATCATTTTCCCACCAAACACCGTTAGTGTATGTTAGAATAGGTGAATTAAAAAGGGAACCAACCCTCTCCTGATATTCACTTCAACATTAGCTAACCAACAATCTTCAAGTGTTTCAATGCTTTCCAACAAGAGAGAGACTCGTTCTAGAGCTCTAAGAAGGCTATAATCAGGTTTGACAAAAATACCTACCATACGATTGTCTCTTCCGTCTCCCAAATGCATGTAACACAATATGATAGTTGCCCTTTTCCTTTCCTAATGGATCTCTCTTACCATGCCAAACGTTCAATGTGCAAATGAAAACACAACAATTTTCTCAATATTTTATCATCTATTATTATTTCCAACTCCTGACATACATGACCACATAGCCAGGGTTGCACACATCATGAAACAAAACGTCTATCCATGTATGGTCCACTTTTCATACCACACATGAAGTTTTATATATTTATATACAAAATTGCAGCCTTATTTCACATTTAATCATTTAGTGTTTCATGCTTCCTTTCCTGATAGTTTGGTTTGTTATTGATTTATTACTTTTCAATGCATTTTCTTCTCACTCATGACATACACGTATTCCATGTTTTCTATTTTCACTCACAAAGTAATTTCATTGCAGATTCATAAACACATCGTATTTTCCAGTATGCTATTTTCTTTTTCCATGATTATGCAATGCATTCCTTCTAGTTTGGGTTGTTGTTTATTTAATCTTGCTTTCAAAGGAAAGTTTCTTCTACACGATAAAATACACTTATTGGATGTCTTGTACATTGATTTTCAATGGAAATTTAAAGCGAATTCAAACACACATTATGTTTTCCAACATTGTGAAGTGCACCTTATAACACAATGTGTTTTGCATCCTACAATTAGTTATAGCAGACAACGTGTGCAGTATGAAGTGTGTATGTTGAAGGTTACCCTATTCCATAAAGGGTAAGTTAATAAATACAATTTATGTTTGGAAAGGTCCTATATGACCTAGAAGATGATTAGGAAAACTAATAACAAGTAGCAAACAATTGAAATCCATAATCAAATTCAACAAAAGATCATATCAATGAAGCATAAAAGGATCACTCAAAAATAATACCATAAACCTACGTGAATGCTTCACTTTTCTCTATTGTTATCCTCTCTTCACCTTGGAGAATGGTGTTATGGTATTTTCTCTCAAATTTTAGTAGCACAATAGCATAAAGCACTAATAATACACATATAGTTTCTTAAAATGATCTGGGAGAGAGAGATAATTGATTAATGATGGGTTTTTTTTATAGATTGAGTGATACCAATCAATGGTAAAGATCTGGTGAGAGAATGAGTAGATCAATGGATGAAAATCCATGAGAGGAATTGAGGGATAGTTAATTGACTACATGATTTTAGTGAATTGAGTGCATGAATCAATTAAGAGGATTTGATTGAAGAGATAAGTGTAACTAATGATTAGTTAAGAGAATTGATTGAAGAGTGAACTGAAAGTGAGTCTTGGTCAATTGGTGAGGTGGAAATACATGGGTAATTAATAACTAAATGAATTAATTATTAATTACATGTGCAAAGGGGAAATAAAAAATTAAAATAATCAATTTTATTTATTTTAGAAGAGGATAATGTTGAGAGGAATAATTGGATAAATTAAATAATTAAAAATAATTATTTAATTTAGGAAGTGGGAAATGGGAAATGGGAAATAAATTATTTAATTAATCTAGGAAAAAGGAATAATTAGTATATCAATTAAATAATGTTAATTATTTAATCAATATAGAGGAAAGTTGATGAAATAGATAATTTTGTAGAAGATGGATCTAGATGGCACCTAATGATGGAAAAATGATGATGTTTCAGAAGAGATATGTTAGATTTTTCCCCTCTTTGAGATAATACGTATTTATAGTGTTGTTTCAAAGAAAGTATGAAAGAATTATGATGACATGCCCCAGTTGAGTGAATAAATGAAGAAATGAAGGTATGATTCCCCCTCGAGAGGTTCGCATAAAAATGAAATTTTTAGGTCACACTCTTGAAAAGGGTTGGATAGATGTCATAGAGGTGAAGAAAATGGAAAGAGTAGGATAAGAAATATTTGGATGAGGAGGAAGGTGGGATGATAGGAGGTAATTCAAGATTGTGTGTTAATATGGTGGAAGATAGTGATGATATAGTTATTGTTGATCGATATCACATAATTGGATGGATAATCAATGAGATGAAATGGATATAAATGAGATAGATGAATGCAAATAGATTGATGTGGATAGATATTGATAGTTAGTGTGCTTTCTATTTGTGCTTTTTTTATGATCATAGAGCTTATTTTGGAAAATGGATTTAGTACACCAAGTTGAAACAAACCTTTGTGACTTTGATATCCTTTGTATGAACATTAAAACTACAAACAAGAAGGATTGTCTTCATATATATTAGACATAATAGAACCTTGTCAGAATATGTGAGGGAAATGATCTTATAGCATTATATCCCTAGTGCAGTAAGGTATTAAATGACCTTATATTCTGTTGATTCCCAAATCAATAGATGCAATGAGTCCTAAAGAGTATCCACTCTCTCATATTCAAACTCAATGGGTTGATACATGGCCAACAAACGGGAGAGTGAATAAAATACCCCTTTCTCCACTACACTTCAAGCTCTGTTAAACCTGGGAGGGTGATCCGAATAGTATATTTATAGATACTTGTGTGTTGAAGTACCAAATACAATGTAAACAGATGTTTCTCCTTTAGATGCTTAATAGACACAATACTATAAAGGCTTGGTTGACCTCTACAGTAATGCCTAATTTAAACATGAGAGATGTAACTCATTAAACTCCTCACACAAACAAACTGAGATTGATATTTTCAATTTAAAAGATGATCAGTTGTTGTATTAACTAACACCTTTAAAATTAATAGCACACTTAGATCAGTGCCTCATCCTTGGAACAAAGTCAACTCAAACACAGACATAATCTAATAACAATTTTCACTTGACAGCATATGAAGCTCTAAAATGTTGCATTACAGCATTTCAGCATTGTGTCTTAACCTTTACTTCTTACTAGCATCCTAGCACTCAATTCAATACAAACTTACAGTCATATTCAAGCACCTACATTAATTCTTTGAATTAATAAACAAGAATAGAGCCACACATCTATCTGAAATTGATAGAGACAAATAAGACAACCTTGATTGTATCATTCATAATCTGTAAAACCAGTACATAGGAGAGTAAATAGTCTCAAACTTGAAATATTTAGCATTATTTTGCCAGTATTGTACTCAAAATTACATAAATATTGATAGACTCAGACCCTAAAACTTAACTCTAAAATGATTTGTATTCACATTATAGTGTTCTTTGTGTTAATTTACAAAACAACCTCTCTCAAAATGAGGCAGAAAGACAACATTTAAGGAAACACAAAAACCCTAAATGTTCATCTGAAGGAGACACTTGGCACATTTAGGTTCGATGATCTTCAACTGCCTTTACTTGTTGAAGAATCTTCAACCTACTCTTTGTTTTCTTGCTCCTCACTCCACTGCCCTGCAACAACAAAAATATTCTCCTCTGGGAAGACTCATCATTCTTCATCATTTGCCCTGCCTTGACTTGAAAATCTCATGCAAACATTTTACCCTGTTGTTAAAACTCACTTACTGGCTTTATTTCACTATGCAAGTGAAAAATATTAATCTTTGGGTCAAAACCCATTCACCCAGGCGGTTAAAAATGTTTTTCCATCTTGCATTTTAACTCCTTTTGCTTTCTGCAAATAATTTCCACTTCAAAGAATGCACTGTGCGAATGGCTGAAGTTTCCCTTTAATCTATATAAAATATCAAACTTTTCTCTTCAAACTTCTCACATGCCTCCAAATGAAATCCATCGGAGGGGGGAAGACCATCAGTGATGTGCTTTCACTTCTCCCAGCAATATTACCATTGTCGTGAAATGAATGAGTTTTTAAAAGTTTGTTTGCAGCCAATAAGAAACAAGAATTATTCTTGTTTTAATAAAAACATTTGAAAATATTTTTATATTTTTCCTTTTTGTTTTCCTGCAGCCATCGCTCAAACTTGACCATCGTTGATTGCCTCCTCCATTTTTATTTAGAACTGGCGATGAGCAATGGAGATGAAATTACTATTGTCGTGCATCTGTGAGAATTTGCTTCAACCAATAAGAAACAAAAATTAAACTTTCTTTTGCACAAAAACATTTGAAAATGCACTTCTTACTGTTCACGTGGATTAAATAAAAACCATCAAGAGACCATCGCTCAAGAGAGACCATCAGTCATTGCTTTGGAAAGAAGAGCCACCAATTAGCGATGGGCGGTGGACACATCAGCCATCGCTCATCGCTAATTTAAACTCAAAATCTCCCGTGAAACAGAGATGTGCGATGAAATGAAGGTGAGATCGCTCGTTGCCAATTTGATGAGGAAGAAGACACTTCAATCCACGATGGGTGATGAGAAGCCACCACCATCGCTGATTGCTGATTTGAAATGGAAGAGAGACTTGAAACCAGTGATGGGCGATGAGTTCTTCTGAAGCCGTGTGAAGTCATGTTGTCACTTTTTAGCCAATCACAAGAAGAATTAAACTTTCTTTTCCTCCCAAACTTTTGAAATGTATTTTATGTTTTCCCTAAATGCATTTTTACATTTTCCCAATATTTAAAATATTCAAAATATTTTAAATATTAACATTTGAAAACATTAGAAAATGGGAAAATTTCAATTACACCTGCGGCCCAAACGGAGAAATTTCACTGTGCACAAAGAGTGACCCCTAGAGTCAAGATTTTTTGTGTGCAGCCATAATCAATTATTTAGAGAAAACCCATTTCCTCAAATTTTTCCCATCCATCAAGAATTAGGTACCTCCTTTGTAAACTGACCCCCGGGACGTGTTTGCCGCAAGAGAAGTACATTAAAATAATGTATCAAATGACCTTCTATAGTGCCCCTCCAAATCAGTCTTTCTAGATTTAGTGTAAGTATATTACTGATTTCGTTGATAATTGTGCTATTGGATTATTTGGTGAGCTTAGCACTTTAAGTGCTCTTGTTCGATTAGTGAGTTAAAATAAATTGTTATGTCCAAAGTAAATGTTTATTATTAAAATA